>OW052222.1:142960702-143128202 GCA_932526605.1 Nephrotoma flavescens
AGTTTGCGTCTTCAAGTAGTAAGTTGTAACTATTTAACCGCATTGTTAATGTGTCAAAGTGTTTTTTTTATTTATTTATTGTTGTTATTAGTTGTGTAAACATTTCTATATTATTGTATTTATGTTCCTCGTAAGTGGTTTTTATTGGTTGAAGGTTTTTGTTTCCTATATATAAAATATCTAAAACGATTTTGCAAATTCATTCAACTTGATAAACATACAAGAATTTTATCATATCAAAAATGTATTTAGATAAATATGACAAGTGGTCATTGGTATGTCAAACGAGAACAGTTCGTTTGTGCATATACACATGATTCAATTCAAAACAGATAACAATAATCGTTTTAAAAGTATGATTTATCGTTCCTGGTTTTCGTTTGGCTTTTTCAATTTAGCACGATCATTAAAAATTCATTCATGAATCGATCATCAATCAGCGCTTACTATCAACCATTTTGAAATAAATCAATTCCAGAAATGATATTAAATCTTATAAAAGTACAATTTATGTTTTGATTGACAAACAGATCAATTGAAGATCAATTAAGTACAAGACATGATGTCGTTGAGAAAAATTGAGAACGCCAGATCGTGAAATTTTGATTAATGAAATATGTGCGATCGGGATTTCGACCATAAATTGCCATATTGTCAACGAACTTATGAGTGTAAATTTTATGTTTGATTTATAATCTATTTATAGTTGCCAGATCGCATTGATATGATCGAAGTTGCATATATAGTAATCGAGAATAGCGAACGATGAAATTTTGTAATTTGAACACACTGTTTATATATATGACATTTGGACAAGCGTTAAGATCACAATCGAAACTCAGAACCCCGACAACAAATAAAGCAAAATTTCGATGAAAATCAAATAAGTGAAATTATAAAAAAAATTCAGGTACAATACATCGCATCTCAATTTTGTCAATGTTTCTGAAGCACAGTATCGTCACCGATACCGTATGTCACCGAATACGCATCATGAACTTAAAACGACTCGATTTATGGCATTATCACAATTTTGGAACTGTACACGGAAGGAAACACAATCCTTTGAACAGTACACGAACGAGTTGGGAGAAATCTAGTCGATCGGCAGTTACGCGATCTTGAACGGGTAATCGTCATCAATATTGAACTGGAACGGCGATACAAGTCTCTTCACAGACGCACGTTTGGCTGTCAAATATTTTTTGTGATTTTCAATGAGTTATTCAGTGATACCATGGGATGCATCAAAAACTACAACGTCAAAATGTTTGTGTGGTGTCAAAGCGTTTTAACACCAGTTGATCCAAACGACACTCGAAACACCCGTCAAATGAGCCGCATCAATTGTAAAAGTACCGATGCGCAACGGCGACATATGAATTTGTGGTAATCTCTGCGTCACAATAAATCCCTTACTTGAAAAAAATTCAGTGTCACCATTGTTTGACAATTTACGGCACACATTAGGTGGTGGAAAATGTTTCACCAAAATCAACCTAATGCATTTTTACCTGGAATTTGAAGTTCATTCAGAATTGCAACATTGTTGCGTACATGGAAAAATTGTTAGTTAATATATTACTTCAGTTGTTATATACTTCGATGACATTTCTATCACAGTAAAAACCGCTACAAATAGCAGGTTTCCTTGTCAAATAAGAAAAATGTACTTTGCTTGCAAATCGTACCATCTTTTCAACAAACGCGGAATTTAAGCAAAATATGACATCCACATTGACGAAAAAGATGCATTTAACTTACGACATATCCGACAAAGGGATTGGGGCTGTTCTTAGTCACCGCAGCGACAACGGAGTTGATTTACTATAGGAAGCAGTTTCATTTCTTTCTTGAGTGTAGAAGTTCGGCAGATTCCTAGCAGGTAGATTTTTCACATTGGTCACGGCTCACAAACCACTGATTCAAGTATTTGGAAAAAAACGTAATCTATTAAAACTCGTGAACGTTGCTGTTAAATTCATACAGTTATGACGTTGAATACATTCCGGCAAAATTAAACATTTTCGATTTTCTTTTATCACGAATGTTATCTACAACTGAGGAACCACAACTAGATAGCCATAAGAATGAATATGACGTTAACTACATACACAAAGTAAAGATACTACAAGCGTCTGGCGGTGAGCCATTTAGTGCAACCGTGATGTAAAACATGCGTATTTTATTGTGTACATAAAAAATGCTATTTTTCCATCAATTCACCACAGTTGTTCCGTTTGATAAGAAAACTTTTTGACTACACTTTTCCAATTAAAATAGCTATTTTTAAAAAAAGATGTAAAGTAAAAAAAGATATGATGATCTGCATATTTATTTATATATTAATTGAGTTTATAAACTATTTTCACAAAAGCGCTTTGGCTCGCGCTCTTAAAAATAATTCTGCAATACGATTCTATATGAATCAATAAGCAGTTTCTGTAATATATTCAGCCTTAAATAAGTGCTGACTACTATTTATGTATTTATAGTTTAATTGTTAAAATGTGAATTAAATAAAGAAACAAAGAAAGATAAATGACCACCAGTTCTGCGAGAAGAGCATCTCATTCGAGTAAAACAAAGGCAAAGAAATTACTCGAATTATTAACGCAGTGAAACAAGAATTGGCATAAAAATCGTCACGTGAGTACTAGTTTGTACTTTACGACATTTGCAAAAATTTACAGAAATTGAAATTTAAAGTTTAAACAAAAAAACGTTTACCTTCCCAACGTAATTATTATTGTTTCTTACTTTTTTTATAAAGTCTGGGCACCTCTTAATACATATATTTTAATAAGATAAATGAAGCCCTTGCTGATATTGGAGCGTGGACAATTTTTTGAAATGAAAATGTCAAAAATGGATATAGGAACGTCCCTTAAGCTAGCAGAACCCATACAGCAGAACATTACAAGATAGTATGGATAATTATAGAATAATTATGGGCTAATTAAATGTCCCATTAAAACATTTTGGGCTCCATCCCTACCAACTGAAGCGTGGGTTCTGCTTGCTTTAGAAAAAGTTAGCAGAACCCATATCAAAAAATGATTTAAAAACAATTGGAAAAATAAAGGTTAATTAGGTCGATCTAGAAAATGCAAAAGGCTTTATCATTTCAAAGCTAGCAGAACCCAAATCGAAAATCGGACCAAAACCGAAATTAGAACTCAAAACAAGATGTATTGACAATCGAATAATTTTAGGCTCGGTATGGGCTAATCAAATGCCTCATTAAAAAATTTTGTACTCCATCCGTTTTTGGCCTAACTTCGGGTCATTTAATCTAAAGCTAGCAGAACCGAAATCGAAAATCGGACCAAAACCGAAATTAGAACTCAAAACAAGATCTATTGACAATAATTCTAATTTCGGTTCTAATTTCGGTTTTGGTCCGATTTTCGATTTGGGTTCTGCTAGCTTTAGATTAAATGACCTGAAGTTAGGTCAAAAACGGATGGAGTCCAAAATTGTTTAATGAGGCATTTGACTAGCCCATATCGAGCCTAAAATTATTCGATTGTCAATACATCTTGTTTTGAGTTCTAATTTCGGTTTTGGTCCGATTTACGATTTGGGTTCTGCTAGCTTTAGATTAAATGACCTGAAGTTAGGTCAAAAACGGATGGAGCCCAAAATTGTTTAATGGGGCATTTGACTAGCCCATACCGAGATTAAAATTATTCGATTGTCAATAGATCTTGTTTTGAGTTCTAATTTCGGTTTTGGTCCGATTTTCGATTTGGGTTCTGCTAGCTTTGAAATGATAAAGCCTTTTGCATTTTCTGGCATTTAAGGCATTTAATTAGCCTAAAACTAACCTTTATTTTTCTAATTGTTTTTAAATCATTTTTTGATATGGGTTCTGCTAACTTTTTCTAAAGCTAGCAGAACCCACGCTTTAGTTGGTATGGATGGAGCCCATTTAATTAGCCCATAATTAGCCCATAATTATCCATACTATCTTGTAATGTTCTGCTGTATGGGTCCTGCTAGCTTAAGGGACGTATATACAAGTTCTATGTATGTATATGTTAAACACATTTATTTAATGTAGAACCATTGGATTTATTACAAAATATAAAAAACGAAACTAGCTCTCTAGAAAAATTACTATAAAACTCATTTATTACAAAAATAATTTTAAAATAAAAAATCACACAAAATATGCATATTGTTATAGTGTGTCTCAACAAGAGCACCGGATTTAATTTTAAAGAAAAACACATTTATTTTTGAATTAAGAAAAAACTTTTATTTCGACAAAAAGAAAAATAGTTCCGATTAAACGTGAAATATGACAGCAGGCAAATAGCCACCACGAAACCTCTGGCACATGGTTATTCTTTTCTTGAAATTTTCAATAACGTTTTCGCATAAATGTGTCTGTATGTCAACAATAACGCGCCGCATATTGTCTTTAAGATGTTCAACTTTTTCAGGCGTATTCGCATCGAGGAATGACACGGCCTGGAAACTTATTCTGCAGTAACACCATTGTTTCACGTACTGTGTGGCAGGCCATGCCATCTTGTAGGAAAAACATGTCCTCCACATCAATTATATCCAATTCGGGCCACAAAAACCCGTCAATTATACCCGTTAACATGCCGAATGGAAGTTCCAGGCTTCACGGCCACAGATTCCCTTACTCTGGCTATATTTTCGAGTGACCGACAAGGACGACGACAAACAATGATCTTCTGATCCATCAGCGTAAATTTGGCCTCAAATTTTGTAATTAAACGCCTCACTGTCGATTCATATGGCACATTATTGCGACCGAAAACTTGACGTAATTGGCAAACTGTTTTCGCAAAACTTTCACCATTTTTATAATGTGTTTTTACAATAATTAAACGTTGTTGCTTTGAATACTTCTCCATATTGATGATCATGTGGCATATAATCAAACATCGATGTAATGTCCTTAATTTTTTCGGCTGAGACTAACCCGAGGGAATTTAATAGTTGAACGTTTTGCAGGTTCGTGTCAATTGCATTTTTAGATTTGACACGTTGGTTTCCCTGTACAATCAGCGGTATCGTATTTTAATTTTCTAATTCACCGTAGTTTTCCTTACATTTTAGAATTAAGAGGTCTTGTTTATTGTACATTATTTCCGTTGCTGACGTAAATTTTAAATTAGAAAAGTTCAATTCTCATTTGCATTATGTTTAATTTAACGTTTTCGTACTGCATTGCTCTTAAATGTCGAATTAGCGAAAATGGACTGTAGTAATGCAAAACTTGTGATCCCTATTTCTATTTTACGGGACACATGAATCCGACCATAAAATCATTTTAGTGATCTGTGGACTATCATTTATGTATACGATTGCCTTTAGTATTTTTTTAAGCGCGCTGGCTATATCATTGCCGGTCCGGCCACTTTGGCTTTCATACCATGTTGAGCAATAAGTAATTTTGTTTAAATGGTTAATACCCAGTTAAATTGTAAAAATTAAATTTTCTTTTATAAAAAAAAAATCGAGACATTTCCTTTCGGCAATGTAAACACATTTTCCAAATCATAGGAAATAAAAGCTTGTCTTGAATCGTCAATATTTTGTCAGAATTTTTCCAAGCCTTTGAGCCGATTTGATTGTCTGTGCTGGTTAAAATGGCTTGACTGTTTTTCGGTTGGATCGGAAATATTTTGAAATTTGCTGCACAGGTCACAAATGTCTTTCCTCGAAATACAAAAAGATAAATTATACATATTCAGTGTTGAACACTTTTCTATAAATATGGTTCATTTGACGAAATGTAACCATACTATACAATTTGACAGTAACAATAAAATTCGAAATGTAAACAGTAGTAGTCTGTGGGTCCACATTTCATCTATTTCGATAACAGATCTAACATCATATATTTTCAGAAACTCTGGAAGAGTGTTTCCACACCGTGAGTATTTCTCACAGAAAGCTTCAATATAGGCGATGGAGTTTTCTCACAGTTTGGAGCACCCCAATACTTTATTTTTGATACAATGACGAAATTTAAGATCGCACTTATCCATACTCATTGAACAATAGCTTTTTTGGGGGACGAAGAAGAGAATATTGGGCTATATTGGGAGCCCTAAATGGTTTCAGTGGAAAGTTAAATGAGTACGATCCTATGGTATAAACTGGACCAACTGGGGCAAGATAACTGGGCAAAATTAGGAATTCGTATTGATAAATATTTATTTGGTGTTTGGGTTATATTTATTCTCTTTATCTAAAAATTAAGAATTTCGAACGTTAAATTTCGTCTCGAGAATAATTACTGGAGAACCTGACAGCCAACAAACCAAAACCTCAATAATGAGTCGGCCAAATCTCTGCATGAGATGTTGCGCAAAAGCAGTATGATATGATATGATATGATAGAGGCGTACAGGCCAACCATAACGGCGATCCAGGTATATTACCATAATCTTGAAATATCAACATTCAAATAACAAATTATATCTGAATGCGAATAATATTTCAGCATCATGCGGGCCCAGGCCCTGCCTGCATCCTTAACAGATAAGGTTATTTAGGAAAGGATGTTAGTCACAGAAACGACTAGGGCGAACCGCAGCAAAGTCATTTTTCTAACTACTTAAATATATTAAAATGTTAGTCTCAATTAAATTCACACTCTAG
The DNA here is from genome assembly GCA_932526605.1 of Nephrotoma flavescens. Lineage (NCBI taxonomy): Eukaryota > Metazoa > Arthropoda > Insecta > Diptera > Tipulidae > Nephrotoma > Nephrotoma flavescens. Next base: position 142,967,354 of record OW052222.1, read on the forward strand.
ATTAGATTTTGTTAGTTTATTAATTTGGGTTAGTTGTGGTTGAGGTAAAAGATCCTAATATTCATCATATGTATTCCGCATCAGTCATAAAAGACTGGTTAGGTTATTTAATTCACATCTACGGGTCATCTCATCATATGCTGTTTGTAACCTTATTTTTGCCCTATCTTCCCACCCAACACCATCTAACCGAGGGACTTCACGTTCGTAATGACTCGACAGCATTATCATACATATGATGACCTAAATATTCCGTTTATATTGTAAAAAAAATTAAATTTAAATTCGGTATTGTCATTTAGCTACCTATATTTAAATACATCCAACTAAAAGCAGGGTTGATTTATATCTAACATTCACACAATTACACTAAAACATAACCTGAATTCAACCAGAAAGATCGTCGAAAAACAACATTCCATAGCAAAAGGTCTTTGTATCATTAACATATTTAATTGTATTGAGTTTATTCTCAAAGCGTAAGTAATTAAATAGACCCCCTGATCAAGAATGTTGCAATCACGATCTTCCCTGACCTTCCGGTATGTTAAAAATAATGAATAAAATTAATAATAAAGTAAATTGAATTATATTTGCCGACAACTTTATTGTTTAAAGTCAGGACTTTCGACAAAATTTCAATTTACAGAATTGTTAAAGGAAACCATTAAAATATTATTTCCAATGTTTTCAAAATAGTAAACGGTATATCAAGAAAACGATCATTTTGTGCCTTTTGTTTGCTTACAAACAAAAGTACATAATGCCAATTATCGATGTGTGTAATGTGAATATAAAATGCACAGAGAGAGCGAAGAGAACGCAAAAAGAAATAATTATATATAGACACTACGATACACACACAAACACTTCTAACTCTTTCTATTTAACTTATATTTATTTATTTTATCCCTTTTTCAACCAAGAAAACAAAAAAAAATTGATTCAATCCCAGTCCAACCCACACAAATGTGTGAGCAACAAACCATAGTATGTAATGGCGTTGTTGACAAAAAAACTTCGCCCGATCCGAAGCAAAACCAACACAATTGTGTGTAAAGATACAGTTGTTGTTTTCGGACGAAAATAAGTTAAAAAGAACTCACAAACGTGTAAACCGGCTGAAAACACGCACAAAAACAAATTGCCGACATGGCACCCCCGTCGCACCCGTATAACCGCTTCAGTAAAACACAAAAGGGATATGCACCCACACACACATACATAAATAAATACAGAATACACATTTAATATAAATAAAAATAAAAAAAAGGAAACAACTCTGAAATTGTTATATGTATATACATATATACAGATTCTAGAAAAATAAGAACGACATATACTTCGCGTAAATTATATCTCGTTATAAATATTTAACTCGGTCTTTATGTATACACATATATAAACACATTATTCAAATAAAATCAAAATTTATATCGAACATGTTATAAAATATGAATAAAAAACAATAAAATAACCATTCATTATAGAATAATTATGTATATATAAAATCAAATAAATAAATAAATAAAGACTCATCCTTTGTTTCTGTCGGCAAGAATACAAAAAAAAAAAATCCATGTGCACATTTTACATGCTATACACGATTAGTTCACTTTATAATTATTATCACTAAACTTATTATAATTTATAATATAATTTATAATTATATTAGATTTAAAATAAAAAGATAAAAAGATTTATTATTTAAATTTATTTATTTTACGGAGAAAGACAAAACACGTCTACCTCCTTCGACGATCGCACGTCTTTTTTAGTGAGATGTTGCGCACCAGCAGTATACAAAAATATCGATTATCGATTTGTTGATTACTCATAACGGGATACTCAGCAGATACAGAAGTATCGGCATATCACGAGTACAACCAGGTTCCATTTGACCCAAGTTCATAGTGCGAGGGATAACCAAAAATTCCTCTTTTAAAGTTGACAAATGACTAAAAATTGTTAGGTGCACGACGAACGAGTCACCGTCATCGAACATTAATTCGGAGTTATCCCTATTATCGACTAAGATGAACTGCTCGCTTAAATATTCTCTGCGCGATTCTACTTTACTTTATTATTTATTTTATTTATTTATTTATTCATTGCCATAAAAATTTTGGTAAAGGAAAAGCACATATGGAAGCAATATAAATGAACAACAAAAAAAAATACTTCCATTAGGCATAAAAACCTCAGATATTTTCAAAAAACAAATCCACTCCTAGCATGGAGTATTGAGGTCAAGCTCATTTGTTACAGAGAACTCTGCAAGAAGTGAATACTTATAGACTACATACAAAAATAATACAAATAAATACAAAAGTATTATTACAAAAATAAAACTATATGCATTGTCATTCAAGCGCGCCACGCTAAATAGCACGCTTTAAAAGATTTAGGCGAAGCTGACCTCTTAATATCTAATGGTATAGAATCCCAAAGAGAAATACCCCTAACAGAAAAGGACGTATTTAAAGATCTGCACAGGTTTATAGGGGGAAGTAAACGTAAATTTGAAGAATGGGACCTACTGAACAATAACTTATTAAATAAATAGGGAGGTTGCTTCGTTCTGAGAAGCTTAAAAGTAAAAAGACATACACGAAGTTCATAAAAATCTACCAAACTACAGCCAAGGATCAAATTTAAAAAGGGAGAAATATGATCATATTTTCTAATACTAAAAATAAAACGAGTACAAGCATTGAAACATCTTTGGAGAACATTCATATTATCCTGAAGCATTCCAAACAAAACAACGTCACCATAAAGGAAATGTGGAAGAAGGTGCGAGAGGAACATACGCTTTTTAAAATTAGTATCAGTGAACCCTACAACTTTATACAAACAACTAAGCATTCCAAAAACCGTTTTACTAACCTTAATCAAATGATCACGCGAATTCAATGTTGTGATGCCCTTTTTGAGTTTAAATTTCGAACAGAGTAGGCTATGGTGTTTTGGATCGTTGTCTTCTTGCAAGATCCAATTAGAGCTCCCCGCTCTAAACCATTTCAGGATAGATGGTAACAAACCTCGTGAATAAATTTTATTCATGAAAAATGCGTTTAGGTTCCGTGTGGCAACGATTAATTTACCAAAACCTTGCTTGGTGAAGCATCCCCATACATGGAGCTAGGGCGGGTGCTCCACAGTTCAGACAATCCTTGTTTTTGCTTAGTTCGCCAAACACGCGGTTTAACATTAAAACCCCAAAAGGATGACTCATCGGTAAACACAATTTTCGTATAATCTTTGTTTTTATGTTCATTCGGCCACGATAGTTGCTTTTCTATGTATTTTTGTGCTGCCATGGCAGTGGTTTACTGCAGTGGTTTGACCAAAGTATTTCCATATGCGTAGCCATGTTATTTCGTATGGTTGTGTTTGGTAAAATAGTATTCTTTTTCGCCAATTATGCCACAGCTGCATCCAGCGTAAGCGAAGAATTTTCATCAAATAATTGTAAGATAACCTCATCCTCCTTTTTTGTAGTGGTTCGGATTTTGCCTCTATCTGGTAAATCGTGAACATCTTTATACATTGAATAATGTGTAATCCTCTTCTGTACAAATGTTTTCGACTTTTTTATATAATTTGCTGCACTTGCAACCAACATTTTTAATCCTTCCGGATGTGCACTTAAAAACACCACTTCAAATCGTTTTTTATAAATCGCACTCATTTCATTCATGCCTGGTATCCGCTAAACAGTTGCAGTTAAACTAATGGTTGTTTTAGAGCGTCCAAGAGGAATCAATAGAAAACCGATGTAAGCCCCTCCCATATTTGTTCCTATAGTTTTAAGTATAGTTATGCCGTACACCCTCTTGTTGAACATACTGTACTTTTACTTTTATTTTGTTCTGTTATTCCACGGTATATAGGCTTATAGAAGTATGCAAGCCTAACTTTCCCATGACTCAAAACCCTGAGATCTAGTCGGCAAAATCACCGTGAGAGAGGCCTTTGCATACTTAGAAGAATCTGCGGAATGGTTTCTGAACCATTTGGTAATAAATGGCTTGAGATAAACGACGTACCTGTGTGAATATCATCCCTCATTTGTGACATTGCCACCTGCCAATCCCTGGATTCATAGAAGAGGGCCGTATCGTCAGCGAACATTCTAATAACATCCGTGAGCGGTAAATTGGCCATATCATTTACGTAGATCAAGAATAACAAAGGGCTAAGGACACTCCCTTGAGGAACACCACAGTTCACACCTAAAGTAGAGCATCTACACCATTTAAAATCGCAAACTGCTTTCGATTACTAAGGTAGCTTTCTAAACGTTTGTGTGATAGGCCACGAAAGCCATACATTTGTAATTTCTGAAGAAGTAAACTGTGATCTATACAATCAATAGCTTTACGAAGACCAAGAAATAAGCCAGATATATAATTTTGCCTGTCAAAATTACGATAGATCAAATCAGTAATGTTTGTTAGGGCCAAATCTGTCCCAGAACCTTGTCGAAACCCATACTGACGAGAATAGAAAAAATTAGATTTATTTAGAAAATCGACCATCAGGTTATCAATAATTTTTTCTAAAATTTTGTCAAATACCGACAAAACTGAAATTGGACGATAATTATTAACCATTTTGGAATTTTCAGATTTAAATATTGGCGTCACTTTAGCAATTTTAAGACAATCGGGGTAAACACCGGTTTCCAGAACTACATTAAATAGATCAGCTAGTAATTGTGAAAAAATTGGCGAATAATTCTTCAGAACAATATTCCGAATGTTATCGTAACCACCACCCTTTGTATTACTGAGAGTTGAAATTAAATTCGATATTTTGCTGCAGGACGTGGGCGAAAAGAAACATGAATTAATACTAGGCACCAAAGTGTGAAATTTATTTAAATTATCTGAGTCTGGTCTAGAACTACTTGCTAGTACAGAAGAATCAACAAAGTTAACAAAACTGCGATTAAATATATTAAAAATAGCAATAAGATCATGATACTCAACATCATTAGAAAACACGGAGTGGATCCTGTTATTAGTAGAGTTATTTTCCATGAAATGATTTAACTATTTTCAGATTTCTTTTTGGCTCAATTTATTAAATAAATTGTTAAAATAATGCTTCTCTTGCAAAATATTTTCCGTTTTTGATCTTCCTGTTTAACAAATCTAATTCATGTTTCAGTGCTAAATTAGTACTGTTCCTTTTAAAATGTTTCAATTTGCGGTTTTTAAGTTTAATTAAATCCTAGAGATCAAGAGTCATCCAAGGACAAACGCTTGCATTTTAAATTTTAACGTGTACTTCCTTCAATTCGGTAAACTGTAGAACAAGTTTATTATACACATTAAAAATCCGTTCAAGAGTAGACTCAGGATTTCTGATGTCAAATACGGTAATCATTAAAAAATACTCAAAGGACCTTTTTGTAATTAACGTATCTTTTCGTTAGTGTCCGAGTAAAATATTTAGGCTTGAAGCGAACTTGTTCAATATTATGAAAACTACTAACAGTAAACAGAGTGTTCTAAAATATTACGGCTCACAGGTCGGGTAAGGAAAGTATTTGTTACAATCATTCCATGAGAGAGCAAAGTTGCGTTATATTCTGAGATTAAGTTAAGATTTTTATTAACAGGTATGTTAATGTGACCAACTAAAATAAAATCGTGAGTAGATTTATAGTTTCGGAGAAGTTGTTCTAGAAAATCAAGAAACGATGCAGGGTCAGAATTCGGAGGCCTTTATATTCCGCATATCTTCGTTAGATTAAACTGCAAAAGTTGAATGCATTGGAATGTTAAAGAACCGTCATCTTTACTTTTTATGGTGTATGGAACGTCATTCCTAATGAACATAGCAATACCACCACCCGTTCTAGCATCCCTACAAGAGAAAATACTTGCGTAATCTCTAATGTTATAGTTATTAGAACTTTGAACAAATGTTTCCGAAACAACTACAATATGTATGTCAGTTCTAAGACTCTTATAAAAAGTAATAACTTATCGAACGTAGCTAGATCGTTCTAACCCCAAATATTGATTTGAAGTATATTTAAATTAACACAATTTGAACGTGATACATCAATATTTGCCGAATAATCATTAACACTTTCAAGGTAAAGGTTATGGCACTTAGATTTTAATGATTTAACGCTCATAACCACAATAATAAACATTTAAACTTGGAACCATAGAACAAGCAAAAGTAGGAGATATAAACAAGAAAGTAATGATAAGAAAACATAGAACCATCATCAGAAGATTAATACTAATAAAACCGTAACACAAATAATTATTAATAGGCAAAAAGTACACCTTAAAAGCATAATGTAATAATAACTACTGTACAATAACTTACTGCACAGTTTGGCTATACATTTCCATTTGTGATATTAACCAAAAAGAAATATATTTACCGACAAAAAAAATAATATAGTATTATAGTATGGGTTTACACTGCTTGCGATGTAAACTGGCCGGGTATTATACTTTATTAGCAAAAAAGTATTATACTATTAAAGTAGCTCTGGTGTAAACCCAGTATTAGGTAAACAAATACGTAATTACAGTTCAAGAGTGAATTGTCAAAAATATTTGAAAACAAACTATTAAAACTAAAAATTGAAATAAAGGTGTTAAAATTAATGGTTACAAAAATAAAACTGAATAAAAAAGTCAATAAAAAATCAATAGTTACTATGCTAGTGGTGAAGTTAGATGACATCCTATGGTAAGATTGTTGGAGTATCTGCTGCTGCAACGGATGAGTCGTTGGCTTTAAGTAGATGGTTGATGTCGTTGAAAGAATAAATATGGTACACTTTCGAGTCCGGTGATTTGCGTAAGTAAATTGTATTGCCCTTACACCATAAAAACTAATACTTAAAGTTAACTTTAATCTCTTCAGCTGCGTTGTACAAGGGAAACTGAAACCTTGTGAGGTGATGAAGTATCCAGATTTTGTGATTAGGAGGCACCATTGAAAACTCCTCACCAAGTCGATGTAAGTAAATATACTTTTTCTTTCGAAATGTGTTTAATATTGTATTTTTTAGATCGGCGTTACTTTAATTTAACAATATATTAATGTTTCAGTTGTGATGCCGATTCATTGATATGAGCCATTGGTTTCACAAAAACTATATCGTCACTGGAGGTTTGAGTATCGGCTGCACCAACAACCTTAACAATTAAATTTTGGATATCACCAGTCTTTGTTGGAATTCCGCAAACCACAATTTTGGTACTATTTAATTCTTGTGAACCAATGTCCAGCTGTACCTCAATTATATTAAGTTTATTTTCATGAACAATCAGGGCGCAGTCATGAAGTAGAACCACTATTAAGCTCTCTAAGCACCTCGTCAGATATGCCGGCACATTTAACATGGAATAAACTCCAGTTAAAACTTGGATGGTGGCTAACCAAATTTAGTTTAAAAAAATCTACGAATAAAAGAAATTACGAAGAGATAGTTACAATATCATCACCAACGACCACTGTACGATCGACGGAAGTTCGACTGGAAATGGATATCCGCTACGATGAGGTTGATCACCTCCAATTATTTCAACAAAGATGTAAAAATCTGAATGGTAATGGATCGTCTAGAGTAGTTGTACCAAGTGCCAAGTTTATTTGTGCATTAATTTCTAAGAATAATTGCTTTCAGAATAATTTTCATTCTAAATAAATTTTTATGTGATATTTTGTTAGATATACGTGAATTGAATAAATAATACGTAAAAAAATACATACAAAATACATTTAAATTTGTTTGATTATTACAACCGATGAAATGAGTCTGTTTGCCGACATATGTTGACGGAAACTGGCATCGGAACTATTCACCGTGGGAGGTCAATTTGGCCAACGGATTTGAATTCAGCGTCATTCCCCTTCAATTTGTTAAGTACGATCATAATTGATTTAAATTTTATAAAGGTTTGGGGCCGGGTAATGGGCTAATAAATCGAGCATTTTTTCATTAGATGGATTTGTGTACCGGTGGCCAACTACAAAATTCGGATTGTGACTTTGACAGTAAACATCAGGTAATTTTACTCCAGAAACATATATTTACAACCAGAGTCGTATGGAATGTTCATTTGTCAGAACTTCACGCTGGTCCAACAGTTACTTCAAGTCATATAAGGCATCAATACTGGGTGATTAACGGACGAAGCAGAGTTCGAAGTATCTTGAACGGATGCGTCATTTGTAGCTTATTATATTTTAGGATACGGTATAAACATTATTTAATACATCGCCTGAAAAGTTCCCGGCCTAACAAACAAAATGCAAATTTTATATTCATCAACATAATTTCCTACTATAGAGCGATATAATCAGTTCAACGTCTGTCTAACATTTCGATCCTTTTTTGTTGAACGATTTATCTTTGTCTTCAAAATAAGCTACAGTTTCAGCAATCACTTCTTCATTGGAGCCATATTTCTTTCACTGGAGCTTTTTTTGAGGTCTACAAACAATTAATAATCACAGCCGCATAAAACATTCTTTTTATTGCGCTTAAACAGCTCCAAACAGCGAATGAAGTCATCGACGCGTTGTCGATTTTCATCTGTAACTTGTAAACTAACAGTTGGATTGTTATAAAATATGTATTGACATACATCGTTTGAGGGTTGGTAGAATTTAAAAATCATGGGTTTTAAATTTGCGGTGCCATCTAGGTGTCAGGCTGGGCAACTTTTCAGGCGATGTAAGCGCGTTTTTTTTTTAATAATCGAGTTGAGTTCGCGATAGCTATTTTCAAATTTGTCCAATTTAAAATTAAAAATGTAATATTTTTAAATTAAGTAATTTAGATTTAATAGGAATCTATGCAAAACCAAAAAAATCCATCATAAAAGTTCAATGGTTTTCTTGTATCGTTGTTCTGTATAGTTCTGTATAATAACGGAGTAGTTGGACAAATTTGAAAATAGGTATCCCGACCTCTACTCAATTATTTTCAAAAAACGCAGCTGTAATAATATTAAAAATTTGTACAGTTCTGGAAATAAGCGATACAATGAAAAAAATTCGTGAACACTTTGGGACCCGGGTTGGTTATCATGTACAGGGTCATCAGATGAGGAATTTAATTATCTATTACACTATCGGAACCTGAGTCAGGATTTCTGGTAAGGAGTGTTAATGGCCATTTCCCGTTCCAAGACAAAGTTGATTGGAACGGATAATGGCCATTAATACTCCCTACCAGAGATCTTGACTCAGGTTCCGATAGTGCGTCTAATAGATAGTTAAATTCCTCATCCGATGAGTCTATACTTCATCAACCCTCGTTCCAAATTGTCCACGAGTTCTTTTCGAAGAAAATCAAATTTGTCTTGGAACGGAAAATGGCCATTAACACTCCTTACCAGATGAAGTTGGCCCGAAAAGTAGCCCGAAAAAAATGTGTCTTTGCTTAATCAGTAGTTCAGGGTTCAGTAATTTTATTTTCTACAACAACATTGGATTTTACAAGCCAACACGAAAAAATAGAAAAATATTTGATGAATAAATATATAATACGAAAGTATGTATGTATATTTGAAACGCAAATTAAGTGAAAATTTCAAAAAATTAGTCTATTAAAAATAAGAGTATATAATATTACGTAACATTTAAAAAAAACCAAAACATTATACAATGAGCCGTTTTCACAGGGATTGCCTGAGACTTCGGCCACTGTCATAAATTAGTGATCGTTATTTCAAAACCCAAATAAGGTAATCTTATTTCTATACGAGGTGGAAAAAAGAACCTTCTTTAGTGCCAGTCTCAGTATGTAACGATTTTCAAAAAAAAATTACTAAGAAATTTTATTTTATTGCGGTTGTCATAGGGATTACCTGAAACTTCGGCTACTGTCGAGCATTAGTGTAGGCCATCTGGAATTTAAATAATTTAGCCCCATTACTGTACCAGTGGCACTATTCTGGTAATAGGGAACCCGGGAATAGGGAACTGGGGAAAGATTTTACATAGCTTTTATCTATAGATCAGTTTTTTCTGGCCTACTGAGAAAAAAAGTTTGATGTAAATATTTATAAATTTGGAATAATTTTTCCATAGCGAAATTATCAGGGAAACTTATTCCCAATTTTATTTTGTTTTCAAAAAAATGATTTACTGTCAGTTTATTGTGAACAATTTATCGTGAGCAATTTATCGTAGAACAATTTATCGTGGAACAATTTATCGTAGAACAGATTATCGTGGATAATTTATCGTATAACAGTTTGGAACAGCTTTAGTATCGCAGTCAAATTTTTTTGACAGTCTGAGCGACGGTAGCGTTTTTTTGACCAAGAGCGAAATTTTTTATAACTAAAAATGTGCCTTTGCTTAGCATTTTGGACCTAGTGCCATCTATTGGAATAAAAACGAACTAAAATTTTTAAAAAATACGTTAAGACGTGCTAAAAAAATTTAATAAAAAAATATTGAATCTCATTTAAAAATAAATGAAATTTAATATTTTTTTATGAATATATTAAATTGAGAGTGGGAGTCGCACTGCCGCACGTAAGAGCAGATTATATAGAATCTATTAATGACACCTAAGCTCCTCCCCGTAGCCCTGCGGGGCTCTTTAGATGTTAATTTCGGGGGGCATAGGAGCCGGGATCTTAAATCTTTTAAGAAACTACCGAGTTCCATCCCACATGGCCATATTCCAGAACTTCTTCAAAAAATCATCCAATAATCTCATTTCCATCCAACATACCCAATCCCATCATAATCGGTATAGAAACTACCGAGTTCCATCCCACATGGCCATATTCCAGAACTTCTTCCCAAAATCATTCAATAATCCCATTTCCATCCAACATACCAAATCCCATCATAATCATTTAAGAAACTACCGAGTTCCGTCCCACATGGAAATATTCCAGAACTTCTTCCAAAAATCATTAAAGAATCCCACTAATTTTTTGATACCACGCATAAAACCTTTCTACGATAAATTGTCCACGAAAAACTGTTCTACGATAAATTGTCCCACGATAAATTGTGTCCACGGTAAATTGTGTTCACGATAAACTGTTCTACGATTAAATGTTCACGTTAAATTGAAACACGATAAATTGTTTACGATAAAGAGACCGTCACCCCAAAAAATTGCCACTAACTTTTTACCTTAGTATGTCAGAAAAAAATTATTTAAAAAGAATTAATATGTAAATTCTTTCCCCAGTTCCCTATTCCCGGGGAATTACCAGAATAGTGCCACAGGCGGAAAGAAGGTTCGTGCCAGTCTCGCAGTATGTAAACATTTTCAAAAAAAAGAAAATACTAAGAAATTTTCTTCCATGGCGGTGGTCACAGGAATTACCTGGAACTTCGGCTACTGTCGAGCGTTAGTGTAGACCATCTGGAATTCAAATAATGTAGCCCCATTACTGTACCAGGTTGAAAAAAGGCTTGTGTCAGTCTAAGTATGTAACGATTTTCAACAAAAATTTACTAAGAAATTTTCTTCTGTGGCGGTTGTCACAGAGATTACCTGAAACTTTGGCTACTGTCGAGCGTTAGTGTAGACCATCTGGAATTCAAATAATTTAGTCCCATTACTGTACCAGGAGGAAATAAGGTTTGTGTCAGTCTAAGTATATAACGATTTTCAACAAAAAATTTACTAATAAATTTTCTTCTATGGCGGTTTTCATATAGGGATTACCTGAAACTTTGGCTACTGTCGAGAATTAGTGTAGGCCATCCGGAATTTACATAATGTAGCCACATTTTTTTTGCTTTTTTTCTGACTGTAAAAACAGATTTCATATATAACATTTAACTGGCGCACAACTAACAGGCCGTTAGTCATTTTTCAGTGCAACCGGCCATTAGTAAATGTTTTTTATGAAAATCGTTACATACTAACACTGGCACGAAACTTCTTTCCGCCTCGTATAGGAATAAGGCTACACTATTTGGATTCCGGGTGGCCTACACTAATGCTCGACAGTAGCCAAAGTTTGAAGTAATCCCTGTGACAACCGCCATAGAAGAAAATTTCTTAGTACATTTTTTGCTGAAAATCTTTACATACTTTGAGACTGGCACGAGCCTTCTTTCCGCCTGGTACAATAATGGGGCTACATTATTTGAATTCCATTTGGCCAAAACTAACTCTTGGCAGTAGCCGAAGCCTCAAGCATTCACTGTGAAAACCGCCTCGTAGCAAAATGTTTTAGTATATTTTTTCAGAATCTTACGTATATATACTCATATTTTTAATACCGACTAATTTTCCTTTTAATTTACATATTATATGTATATTAATTCATTAAATTTGTTTGCTATTTTTTAGTGTTTGCTTTTAAAACCAAATTTTGTTGTAGTATGTTGATGTAAAAAAAAAATCGCGATAAGAATTAAAGGTAATGCAGTTTTTTTAAATTTTTCGGGCCAGCCCGAAAATATTACTGATTTACACATCGGTCCTTACCAGATATCTTGACTCAGGTTCCTCCCCCAATCCGGGTCCCAAAGTGTTTACGAATTTTTTTTCGGAGAAAATCAAATTTGTCTTGGAACGGATAATGGCCATTAACACTCCCTACCAGAGATCTTGGCTCAGGTTCCGATAGTGCTTCTAATAGCCAATTAAGTTCCTCATCCGATAGGCTTTTGTTTGATATCCCAAACCGGGTTCCAAATCAAATTTGTAACACTCCTTACTAGAGATCTTAACTCAGGTTCCGATAGTGCGTCGAATAGCTAACTAAATTTCTCATGTGATTCTCCAACCCGGGTCTGAAAGTATTCACGAGTTCTTTTCGAAGAAAATCAAATTTGTCTTGGAACTGAAAATGTTCATTAACACCCTTAAGTGATTTTGACTCAGGATCCGATAGTGCATCTAGGTTTCAGTGCATCTAATAGCCAATTAAATTCCTCATCCGATGGGCCTATATGTGACATCCCAACCCGGGTCCCAAAGTGTTCCCGATTTTCTTCGAATAAAATCAAAATTGTTTTGGAACGCAAAATAGCCATTAACACTCCTTATTTGAGTTCTTGATCTGGTTCCGATAGTGCGTTTAATAGATAATGAAATTCCTTAACCGATATGCTTTTGTGTGATATCCCAACCTGGATCCCAAAGTGTTGACGATTTTTTTTTGAAAAAAACCAAATTTGTCTTGGAACTGAAAATGGCTATTAACACTCCTTACCAGAGATCTTGGGGCCAGGGTCTAACAACTTATTTAATTTCTCGAGCCAGAATGCTATACGTAATGCTACATTTTAACATGAGATATAAAGTGGAAATCATTTTTTCTATTTTTTAATGATTTTTTAGGAATAAACTCTTAATAATTTTTCATAGTCCTATTCTTAAGATAACAATAGTTAAAATCTAGCATAGTATGAAATATTTCAGCTAGAATAAAAGCTATAAAGTATCCTTTATTTAGCCTTTTATGCCAAAATATGATTTTAAATTGTTCAATAAAGGGATGAAACAATAGACAAAAATTTAGTTTAGTTTATTTTGCTAAATTGGATGAAATTTTAGTACACACTGACGTAATTGGTTTTAGTACTAATTTTCGTATAGGAACAGTCATGTTTTCTAATTATATTTTAATTTAACAGTGTTAAACTAATACAATGATAAAAGTATGAATTTATGAAGAACTACACACGCATATGTGTTTATTCTAGAAGTTTATAGACTAAATTCTTGTTGTTGCCATTGCTAGAGATGCTTAATGCGTTTGTCTCAACAAAGTGGTATAATATAGTCGGAGCATGGATTTTAACCGGCTTTTAAACAAAAAATATGTATGTTAAAATCATTTAAAAATGCATAAACTTATATTGATAAATCGCGTGTGTTTATTTTTTATCAGATATCGCTACACAAAACACTTTGTACAATTAAATATTTGTACTCGCTTTAATGTATATTCCCGCGCTTGTTAAACGACGTTATGTATAGTAATATTGATACTTCTGTTTGGATTATTTATTCTTAAGATTTTCAATGTGGTGTGCATGTATGAAAAGGTCGTTCATTGACTTCCTACATTGTAATATCAATTTTATATAATTTAAGCCATCAATATTAATTGATAAACAATTTCAGAGTAAAATGACGGCTATTATGCTATTTTTGTGCAAATGCATGTATTATTGATCATCATATACGATCAAGAATGCAACACGCAAATGAAAATCAATTATTTTCAATAAAGGAGAATATGCGCTTAATATACAGTACACAATTAAAGCACGATCGCTATGATTTTTGCATTGTGTCAATCAGAGCGAATTATTTTGGGTTGGTATATACTACGAGATGCGAGCTCTTAATATGTAATACAATATTTTTATTTATATCTTATTTATTATTATTATAAAGGCAACTGATCTAATTACTCAAGTTTTATGTTTACATATCAAATTATGATGATCGTACAAAATATTATGTCATCTGGAGCAAATATGAAATTGATTACAAAACCTAATGCTGCACAGTGCGATTTTATATGAATACGGAAAACATCTACATGATGAATGGCGGTAGTCTTAAAAATAATTTATGTTGGAAGTATTTAGATAAGTAGCAGCTTCTGAGTATGTAAGTACAAAGATATAAACAGACAATAATTGTTTACCTCGTAGGGGTGGCCTGAAATCGATATTTTATTTTAATACTTTTGCGAGACTAAACTTGATTAATAAGTTAAAATTTAAACATGGGATTCGTGCTATGGAAATTGAGAAACCGTTTATTCTTGAACCTGCATAAAGTAGGCTTTTTACTATCTCCTATACTAATTATTGTTTGACAGCTTAGAAGGCCTTTTTTGTAATTTTTATAACTTAAATATTTTTTCTAATATAAATACAGAGCTTCCGGCATTTCAAGATACTTTACTTCTGTTCAAGACTAAACAAATTTTACTATATATGGTATACGAGATGCAATTGGTTTTTTTGCTTTAAGGCAATCAAAAAAATTCCGATACTACAGATTGTTAAACCTAACTCTTATTACTATATCGGTTTAAGTACCGATAAACTTATATTTGATTTTACAACAATTACTAACACAACACATTGAGATTATTGGTATTGACAACAGCATTAAAAAGTGTGCTAATATTGATTTAATGCTTCAATAATTTTTATTGATAACTGAAAAGTTGCCTAAAATGTTGATTTTGTTACAGGTTCAGTATTTAGTAAAAGTACTTTCAATTTTTATACACTCACCGTATTTAGCTAAATTCGTTTAAAGTCGCGCTAACAGAAATTGGAAAATTTCCTAAAATTATCCAGGGTTTCCCAAATTTGTCGAGAATTTAAATTATGACATTTCACGCATACTATAATATATTTAATTAATTCAGAGTAGAATACTTGGGATAAATATTAAAAAACAAGTTGAGTATCAAGTTCGGAGCTGTATAAGTTCATCGTGTGAGGGGATAACGTAACAATAAAAAATCCGGTATCACTCCAGGCAAAGGTTGTTAATATCAACTAATATAATTGAGACATGCGCTATAGCACTTCAATGGCACAATTTATATAAAATATACATTGAAGATTTAAATCAACGGTTCTCTGGAACCTAAAGTGTCGTAACTGATCTAATTTAATATCAATTGGACAAGTTGTGTACTATACCTATACGAAGAAAAGTTTAAGACTATTCGTATGTTAGGATTGGTACTATATGGGATCTCATGTGAAAATGGCAAAATCATTTTTAAAAGCGCAATTTGAATTTAAAATATTGGTTCGAAGGAACCCAAAATGACGTCATCGATCTCTTCTGATTTCTATAAAACATGATAACCTAATCATGTCCACTTTCCCAAATAAAATTCACATGACGATCCGTATGTTGATATAGGGGCTATGACATCCTGGCATATTTTTATAATAAATTTAGGATTCAAGCGAATGGGTCCCTTGAACCTAAAGTGTCGAAAACGATTTCATTTGATATTGGTTGGGAATATTGTGTATTACTAACTGATAAAATCCCATAAGTCTTTTGTGAAGATGGCCAAATCAATTTTAAGAACACATTGAAATCAGAAGAGATCAATCACGACGGTCGTGGTTCCTGCGTACCATTAATTTAAATCACATTTTTTGTATACACTGCTTCAATCTCAATATACGGCTGGTTTTGGAATTTGATTTTTGTAGATAGAGATCGTCATGTTGTATCGAAATCAGAAGAGAGCGATTGCCATATTTTTAATCCCTGACAACCATTTATTTTACGATGCTAATTGTGACCTTTTATTTATTTCCAATCGATATCAAATGAGATCGATTATGAAACTTTAAGTTCCAGGGAACCATTAGTTTAAATCTTAAATTAAACGCAAATTTTGACATATATGGATCGTCATGTGAATTTTACTTTGGAAAGTGGACATGATGCCGTATTGCAATCAGAAGAGATCAGTCTCGCTCACGACACTCGTGGTTCCCGGGAACGATTAATTTAAATTAATAAAGCACGCATAAGTTGAATGGGCCATACGCATATGGGTCTATTGTGCCAATCTCAAAATACAGTTGGTTTTGGAATGTCTTTTGCATATAGAGGTCATCATGTTGTATCAGAAGAGATAGATGACGATATTTCAGGTTCCTTCCACTATTAATTTAAATCCGAATTGTATTCTTAAAAAAAAAAAATGACTCGGCTTGTTAGACCATAATTCATTGATACTACACATTACGCCCAATCGATGTCATATGGGATCGGTTACGCCACTTTAGGTTCGACCATCCTCAGTTTCTGGTTTCCCAAAATCTTCAAGAATATTCTAGATTAGTAGTATTCTCTAGCAAGGGTGATATATAGGATGCGGCGTGTGTTTGAGATTCAGATTCTGGGCAAATCGGAGGTATGGCTTGGGAGTGGAATTGGTGGCAATTCTTCTGTAGAAGGCGGGAGCAGTGGCGGCTTAGGCTCATTAAATATGGATTTCATCGAATTTTCAATATTAGGTAGGACTAAAGGTGTTGAATGAGACGTTTTCTGTAACACCTCATCGATATCTTTTCCTTCACATCTCAAATTTTATTCTGGGATATTATCCATCGCTTCTGTCACAGGTGTCTGTGACCGTACTTTTTTAATACTTTAGGATCGTACCAGGGAACCATTCGTTTAAATCTTAAATGTATATTTTTAGTTTTATATAAAATGGGTCATCCCAGTATACTATAGCGCCAATCTCAACTTACGTTGCAACCTGATGAGTAGACCAACTTTTTTTTAGTACGAAACCAAGCTTCCAAGTAGCTACCTAAGAGAGTTCTCATTTTTGTAAGGGTTTGTGTATCTTTGTATATACAAGTGCCCTGGGGTTAAAGGTTTGGGCGAGGGGAGTGCATTTTTTCTACTTTTGTGGTAGAAATATTGTTAGTAAAAGACCTCTTTGTTTTCTGGAACTAATGGCCCAACCAGTCAGGAATAAAAACTAAATAAAAAAATAAGAACTTTATTCCAGCCAAACTTATAATTCTTAAGTAATAACAAAAGTAACGCAATGCCAATTTATATTTTTTATGATTAAAACATGATTAGATGTTTATGTATTTTGATTAATTTATTAACACAAACATTTAATAATAGAAAAGCTACGAATTATATTTAATTTTTAACAACGTGCACAATTCAATCTACAATAGTTTTTAGGTTAGGTTTCATAAATTCAATAATTTTATCATATATAAGTGAAAGATGTACGTAAAACTATTCAAATAACTTTATATAATAATTTAGTAATTAATTATACAAATCAAATAATTTCCGCCTTTTTTTTAATAAAAATCAGATTTTGCGACACAATTTTTTAAGTTTTTCTTATTTTTGAGCGAAAAATCGCGCGCACAATTTTTTTATTAAATGACAGTTTTGTTTCTTACATGAAAATTAAGTTTGACTGGGTAATAACATTGAAATGCCATTTATCGCATTCTTATTCTTTTATTAAGTTAACTTTTTATTCCTGACTGGGTCCACTTTAAAACAGTCGTAAATATTGTATGGGTGTCCATTAAAATAATATTTTGTCCGAAAAGCCGAAAAAATTCTTAAAAAATTAAATTCACGGACGATTATAAAATTCTTCTTAAAATAGATGATATTTTTACAATAATTAACACAAATTTGAATGCTATTTACGAGTGGTTTGAATCCAACGGCCTATTTTTAAATACGAAAAAAAACGCAGACCACGTTGAGGCAAAATAAATTCTATTTTGTATGGATTAAGACAGCATAGAAAAATATGTCCGGAAAATGTAATATTGTATTTATCCAAGGCACAGATTGCATTTTTCTTATTATTATTATTATTCTCCAACTTTCTCACTCCAAAGATTATTCAATAACGCGGCCAGATATGTTTATAATTTAAGAAAGTCTGATCACATCCCCAATTATTCTGGAAATATTCTAGGTTGCAGACTAAATCAATTTTACATTTTTCATAAATTAGTTTTTATATAAACTATACTGTTAAACATTGAAGTGCCTGCGTATCTTTTCAAAAAAATCAAGATGAGTAGATTTGCTCGAACTAATGTATCATATTACCCCCAAATATGCAACACAATGCTTATATAGCCGCTCGGCGTTAGTTAAATGTTATGTTTTATGGAATCAGCTGCCGATTGAGGTTAGATATATAAATCTCTGGAAAACTTTAAAAAATCAGTTGGTATTTAGTTATTTGAAGGAAAACTGTTTTATTTGTTAACCGTTTATTGTATAACATTTTAGTATAACGTATATGTTTTATAATTAATAATTTTAATTTTGTTTCGATAAAAACTTCTTGCTTATACCCGTTTAATAAATAAATAAATATTTTGAATTACATCATCGGGATATAAACCTAGAATCACATTTTTTCAATTGGACACGTTAACAATGCGTTCTATTTCTTTCACGGTGGTTAACTATAATATCACTGGTATAACTTTAAAAAAATTATGTTTGCGATATTCTGTGCCTTCGCCCATGGAAAAATTAATTTAAATTAAAAAATTTAACGAAGCTTCGTTAAATATGAATTGTCACTTAATAAAAATTATTGGAGCGAAATTTTGCGTCCAAACTTAAAACAAATTAAAATATGTACCGTGCTATCTAAAAATAAAACAATAAAAATCCGCCATTATAACAAATAGCTGTCATTCAATATTCAACAATATTTACGGCATACTTGTTGACACTAGTATGGCTGGAATGTCATTAAAAATTAGTGTCGTCAAAATTTTTAATTTTATAATTTTTATGGTTGCCTCTTTACTTGTATAACATATTTTCGAAATCGGAAATCTCAGCGTACTTAGACGGGAAAAATAGAAAATCATTTGCGTGATGAAGTAAAGATCGGAGTGAAGTTTATGTCAAAATATCAAAATAAACACTATGTCCCTTAAGTATTTTAAATTTACAAATACTCAGAAAATAAATTTTCATAATAATATTTATAATAATATTTGAAAATTCCGACGTGATAGAAGTGGTTCTGAATTAGCTAGCATTGGATGTAAAAAAACAAAATTACTTTAGCCAGTTAGATTTTTGTTAAGGCGGTGATTCAAGTATAAATTTTGTCTGACAGACATAAATAATAATCGCTCTGGTTGGTTGAATGTCGGCCATATTTTTTTATCGTATGACAAAAATTAAAAATTGGACATTGCTCTATTTTGTAAACGAGTTGACGGCAGTGCCCAATATGCACTGCCGATGGAATTTCGTTTAAATTCGAGTGCAAAAACCATACTCTTTCTATGTACAGACTCATGTAAATTACACGGAAATCCGTACTACTCACCAAAGAAAGTGTCACAATAATTCCAGCGTAGGTGTAAATCCCGACTAAAAGAGAAAAAAATCAAAGTGGAAATAAGGTGAAATTTCGTTGGAAACTCGGGTATATTCCATATACATTTCCGTACTAATTTATCACACTTTATCGGATGCAAATAGAACAGCTTTCCACAGCACTTTTACATGGGATTAAAATAATTTTATATTGGAACTAAAAGGAAATATTTGTTGTAATTTGTATTTTTTTATTCAGATATTCAATACATATTTCTGTTTTATTTAAATTATGAAAATCCACTAAAATCTAACAGGCGGTTGGCGCGTGAACATGTCAATTAATACCCTACATAGTATTAATTGACATGTTCACGCGTCAACCACCTGTTAGATTTCCACACAGCATATTAAAAAAATAAAACAAAAACATTTTACGTAAAAAATTGAGTAGATATATAAATGGCGATACCATGGCAAAACTGTTTTTTATTCCCTCTTTAGCCCAATCCGATCGCAACCATTTTTTAATTAAACTATTATTTTATAATTAAACTAAATAAAATTAATGTTACTGTAATAATTAAAAATCATTAAAAAAGAACAACACGAGAAGTTAAAATAAACAAAAAAACACACATGCAAAATCGTGTGCAAATTCACCCATCGACTGAATTCTCACATGAAACTGAGAAGAGAAATTAAATTATCCAATACAGGTACAAACAAAACTTATAAAAAAATAAATATCGCGACCTCAGAATAACAAGGTTCTATGTGAAATTTTTGAAAAAATTGAGTTACACATGTATTACCACTAATTCGGGGCCAAGATAGTGGCATAACAAAGTACTAATTGAAGAACGTTTTACTTGTAGTTTATGATAAAAGGTTCTATCTACGTAAATACATATTGTCAGATACAACTTTTTTCGCAAACATTGTTTCATTTTGTCTTTCGATACAACTTTGTTTTATATTTTCTGTTACAACTTTGTTATTCCAATAAATTGAAGAAAAAAAAGGAGAAATGTTAATATTTACGCTTATTTTCAGTTTAAAACAACAAATTTATGATTTGTTAATTTTGTGATTGCAGCGAATGCAGAAAATTGTAATAAAAGTTATGATAGATCAAAAATAAAATATCTTTTTTTTCTTCTTTTAAGACACATACAACCCATTTTTAATATCTCTCTCGTGTGTGCTATATAACCGAGTTGTAAATGGTTGCTTACAACTTTGTTAAATTTGTGTTTATATCCAATAACTTAGGCAAACGTTGTATCTTCAAACTTACTTTATAAATTACGATAAAACTAATTACACAATCCCAAAAGGGCCTTCTAAATAAGAAATCTCGTAACTTAAAGTATTTTAAATTTAATTTAATTCTGTAAAAATGCCAAATTAAAATAATGAAAACCATTCTTAAAACTTTGTGCTCCGATTTCTCAAAACTATAGACATTGCACATAGAAGATAAAGACAATTATTTTTCTCCAAAATCGATATTTTTGCTTCTTTGATATTCTGTAGTACGGAATTTAGTATGGAATTAAAACAATATTTTCCACACACTGTAGAAATTGCATACTGGGTGAGAACAAAAGAATACATATCCTCGTCCCAGGATTATAGTACGCTAAGCACCAAATTGACGTTTTTTAGGTTTTATTGATTTCTTTAGTTTCGAGTTATCGTTTTTCGTTTCCACCTACTGGCAACTAAATCTGGAAATTTGAAGTCATTTTTCCGTTATCCGTCTTTTTCACTTCATTATATTAGTTTAATTTGGACCATATCCCATTTTGCGCAACCTCCATACAAGCTTTGTTTTTTATTAACGCTAAATCATTTTTTTGATCTAACTCCGCAAAAGCTAAATTATCCATAAGTAGGAAATAAATCAAATATTTTTGGGCTATGTCCATTTTAACTTTAATTTCAAATTTATGCTATATCCGAAAATTAAGGTATATCATAATAAATTGAACTCGCTGTGAAATACAGTGACTCACAGCTTATTTGATCCAGTCGCATTTTATGAACAAAATTGTAAATATTTCGCGATATCTTATTTTGATGTTTTTTTTTGTTTTTTTATTTTTTTGTTGCACGGAACTAATCAACAAATTCAAATTTAGAAAATATAGGAACTTCGATTGCAGGGTGTAATCGCATTAGAGTGTAATCGCATTACTGTGTTACCTCGCAAGATCTTTGTAGCATCAAAGTCGCTTGTGTATAACTAGGAATATGATAGAGGTTCGCACAACAATTTCGATAAATTGGAAGCATCGACTACCTATATCACCATTAGTACATTTAGCGACGGATGCTCAGAAACTTTCCTTGCACACTGTATGCAAGTTGTTTAACTGTATCGTGAAACCAAAATTTGTTACTTTTGTTGTACTCGTAGTGGAAATATTTTTCTTGGTTTTTATTTTTGTTTTGTTTTACTACGTTTTGTTTCCTATGCATTTTATCGATACTAACAACAATAATGCCAAATGCCATAAAAACGCAATACTAACAAGAGTAATTTGACGAAATTTGATGGTATTAGTATGTTTGTGGCAGTGAATCATTTAAGCTGTGAGTTGGTTTTGGGTTGAAATAATGAACTTTTTAATGTAATTTTTGTTCATAAAATGCGACTGGATCAAATAAGCTGTGAGTCACTGTAGTTTGTTAAACTGCGCAATATCCAAAAATTGGTTCGATAAATTTGCGTTACATCCTATACTTAACCTTAATGGTGTAATTGTTTACTTAAAAGAATTTAAAATAAATGTTAATTTCGATGTTTCTTTAAGACAAAATCCAAACCAGGGTGTTTCACTAAAATGTTATCTTTATGCACAACTAAGCAGAAAAGTAGAGTAGATTATAAAATACAAAAAAATGCGCAGAACAGATTTTTCGATCAGTTTGCCGTAAAGTTTTTGAAAAATAAATGAATTTACCGAAAAACTTACTTACAATTGACTTTTATCGGACTATTGGCCCGCAGCCTAATTTAAAGTTAGTTTTACCGCAAGATTGTACAGAGTCCCGTCCTTCTGCGAAACAAGCTTTCATAGAAAAGTTCTAGTTAGCGCAGGTATAACCGGCTGCTAGTTACCCTTCCATGCTACCGGACATTAGTAATACCACTAACTGCCAATTCCAATAAAAAATTTGAAATTTATTTTAAAATTATCATTTAAGCTAAGTCCATTTTTCCGCTATATAACATCAGGCAATGGGTATATAGCGTATATTGAAAATATATCCAAAAAAAATTTTATATTTATTGCGCTACGCCGTTGGTGGATTAAAAAGATAATGCGGTATTATTGTGGCTAGATAGTCAAGGAATATTAGAAATAAAATACCCATTATCAAAGACTTACAAATAAAGAAGTTGTGAGTTCTGAAACATTAATTTATGTTTTTTTGAAAATGACGGTATTCGTGCTTAGCGTACTATTATCCTGAGCTGACGAAATTCTAAAATATAAAAAAAAATCAAAAAGAAGTAAAATAAAAAAAGTGTTTTGGATGCAGTTGTTCGTCGATTAGTTAGCTATATTGCAATAAAATAATTGTTGGTGATTATTTTCCAGGTATTAAATATTATTTCAAGTGAATATACCATTCTTATTAGATTTAAGATTTCAGTTTATAAACGTGTTAATCTATGATTACTTTTTGATTGTAGATAACATTTGATTTTGCTTAAAAAAAATCCGTAAAGACATTTTCAAACACAGTTCGCGGTGAAACGTATCGAAGGGAACATTAAAATCGTTTTGATAAATTAACACTAATTTCTGTTTTGAATGCCCGTCATTCCTGATTAATTAGCTACACGTTTCCTTTTTGCTTAAAAATGCCACCGAAAAAAAAGCTCAATTGGGCAGGTATCTGCAAAGTCGAAGAAGATTAGAGCCGCAAGGGTGGCTGAATCAAGCGAATAGCTTGAAGCATGACTTGCAAACGTTCGAAGCAGGATGTCTTCTTCAAGAGCTGATGAAACAACTGAACAGCGCGAAACACGACTTGCAAACGTTCGAAGCAGGATGTCTTCTTCAAGAGCTGATGAAACAACTGAACAGCGTGAAACACGACTTGAAAATGTTCGAAGCAGAATGTCTTCTTCTAGAGCTACTGAAACCATTGAATATCGTGAGGCCCGGCTGGAAGTCGATCGGTTACGATATGGACGATTAACAGAAACTTTTAGAGTTGATTTAAAGTTAGCAGCATTCAATTACGAGAAAGACTATAATTACAATGTTTCAATTGGGCAAATGGAAAACATTTGTTTTTATTGTCATGCTTTAAAGTTTCACAATGAATCACCTGGAATGTGTTGTTCAAATGGAAAAGTGAACTTGCCTCCTCTGGATGATCTACCTGAACCTCTTCTAGCTTACGTCTCCGGGTTATCCAGACATTTTCTACAAAATATTCGAAAATACAACTCTTGCTTTCAAATGGCATCTTTTGGAGCAACCTAAATTGTTAAGGATGGAGGTTTTATGCCCACGTTTAAAGTACAAGGACAAATTTATCATAAAATTGGATCACTTCTTCCTCTTTTTAACAACGACTCCAAGTTTTTACAAATTTACTTCGTGGGCAACGAGGAGGCGGCAGACTGATCAACGTTGTGCTATTAGTCCCGGAACAAAACGTGAAATAATACCAAGTTTACAGATTTTATTCCATGAACGCAATCATCTGGTAAATTTATTCAAAACTGCATTGGAGCAAATGCCATCAGATGACCACAAAGTAGTTATTCGAGCAGACAAAACACCATCTGGTCAACATGAAAGACGATTCAATGTTCCAACAATCAACGAAGTTGCTATTGTTATGGTCGGAACGGATTTCAACCGACGTGATATTATTATCCATAGACAAAATGGAAGCCTACAGCGTGTTACTGAAACACACAGATCGTATGATGCTCTTCAGTATCCAATACTGTTTTGGCAAGGAGAAGATGGGTATCATTTCAACGTGATGCAAGCTAACCCAACATCAAGTGCTGCGATGACGAAAAGGGTTTCCTGCATGGATTTTTATGCATATCGTATTATGATTAGAGCACAACAATAAACCGCATCCTGAAGTGCCGTCAACTTTTTCACCAATTCATTGTTGATATGCATGCTAAAATTGAAAGTGAACGACTTCTTTTCATTCGCTTAAATCAGAAAAAACTTCGTTCCGAGGAATATTCACTTGCGCGATGCAATTGCAAATCATGGAAACGTTGCTGACATTGGGAAATTGATCATATTACCAGCTACGTATACGCGAAGTCGAAGGCACATGCACAAATACGCTCAGGATGCCATGACGTATGTCCAAAGATTTGGACGTCCTGATCTATTTATTACGTTTACGTGTAATCCAACATGAGCTGAGATTAAAAATTTACTTCTAATCGGCATGATCTGACAGCTAGAGTTTTCAAACAGAAACTCATAAATCTCATGAACCTCATAACTAAAAACCATATTTATGGAGAAACTCGCTGCTGGATGTATTCTATAGATTGGCAGAAAAGGGGCCTACCACATGCTCACATTTAGATCTAAAGGACAAGATTACTCCGACTCAAATTGATAGTGTTATATCAGCTGAATTACCCAATCCCCAAGAAGATCCGATACTTTTTGAAATCGTTAGCAAAAACATGATACATGGGCCATGTGGAGCCGTGAATCCCAATTCACCTTGCATGAAAGACGGAAAGTGTTCGAAAAAATATCCCCGAAAGATGTACCAGGAAACACAAACTGGTGACGACGGATATCCACAATACCGGAGACGAAA
Organism: Nephrotoma flavescens; assembly: GCA_932526605.1. Classification (NCBI taxonomy): domain Eukaryota; kingdom Metazoa; phylum Arthropoda; class Insecta; order Diptera; family Tipulidae; genus Nephrotoma; species Nephrotoma flavescens. Next base: position 142,993,044 of record OW052222.1, read on the forward strand.
ACCCGATGACGAAGGAGACACATCCACTATCAAAGTAAACAATGTGTATCATGAGATAGATAATAGCTGGGTTGTTCCTTACATTCCTTTACTGTCGAAAATATTTAAAGCCCATATTAACGTTGAGTACTGCAACTCGGTTAAGTCAATTAAATATATACGTCAACAAAGGCAGTGATATGGCAATTTTTGGACTTTCGAATACAAATTCACAATTCGATGAAGTCACGCAATTTCAAATAGGATGTTACATCAGCAGTAATGAAGCTGTCTGGCGAATTCTGAGTTTTAATATTCACGAGCGTTATCCAACAGTTGTACATCTCAGTGTACACTTAGAAAATGGACAACGAGTTTACTTTACGGAAGAAAATCTGTTACAGAGAGGCTGCGCAACCAACGAATACGACATTAACAGCCTTTTTTCAATTGTGCGGAACAGATTCATTCGTTAAAACGTTGTTGTATCATCAAGTTCCAAAATATTATACATGGAACACGTCGAAGAAGCAGTTTTTCAGAAGAAAGCAAGGCACAAGTATTCGGGAGTACCCTGGAATACGTGGTTCTGATGCCTTGGGTCGAGTTTATAATGTTCATCCTAACAATACGGAGTGTTATTTTCTGAGAATGCTGCTTCATAAAGTAAGAGGACCAACGTCTTTTCAAGCACTGAGAACTGTAAATGGCGAAGTATGTCAAACTTACAGAGAGGCATCTGTTAAACTGGGCTTACTTGAAAATGATGAGCACTGGGATAGAACACTGACCGAAGCATTTCTTATGTGTCGTCCAGCACAAATACACAAGCTCTTTGCAATCATATTAACAATATGCACACCTTCCAATCCTAAAGATCTTTGAGAAAAGCACAAAGAAAGCCTTAGTGAAGATATACTTTGGCAAGCACGTAGAACAATTCCCGATATGGAAATACAGCTTTCAGCAGACATATTTAATGAAGCACTTATATTACTCGAGGATGCATGCTTATATATTAATAACAAAGTCATTTCCCAACTTGGGTTGCCAGCACCGACACGCCATGGAAACATTGTTCGTGATAGAGATCTATTACGAGAACAAAATTACGACGTTGGTCAGTTACGAGTTTTTGCTGAGACTCTAAAAAGTCTCTTAGTGGATGGTCAAAGACAGGCATACACTAAAGTGATGCAATTCATTGCAAACGGTAACGGAGGCATTATTTTTCACCCGGAGGCACCCGGAGGCACTGGAAAAACATTTCTTCTTAATTTGATACTTGCTGAAGTAAGACAGCAGAATACAATTGGCCTCGCTGTTGCATCATCTGGAATTGCATCCACTTTACTCGATGGAGCACGCACAGCACATTCAACGTTTAACCTACCATTGAATTTGAATCAAGCGGATAATTTTTCTTGCAATATAACACGAAATTCGTGAATTTACATCACGATGGTACAGCTAAAACATTTGCTAGGCAGCTTTTGGGCATGGATAACGGGAAATTGCCAAATGACCCTGTAACATGTGAGATATCGTTCCCGCCTAATTTTTGTCAAATGTTGCCATCAATAAAGGACCTGGTAATGAAAGTATTCTCAAATCTGCCAAATAACTTCAAAAATCATGATTGGCAGTGTGGACGTGCACTCCTAGCTCCCACAAATGACGGCATTAATAAATTAAATAATGAAATTCAATCGCAACTACCCGGGCCACTAATGAAATACAAATCTATCGACACGGTTACTGATGTGGATCAATCCGTCAATTATCCAATAGAGTTTCTTAATTCTTTGGAGCCACCTGGTATTCCACCACACATACTATTTTTAAAAGAGGGTTCACCAATAATACTGCTCCGAAATTTAGATCCACCGAAATTGTGCAACGGAACACGGCTTTGTGTGAAGAAATTGATGCCGAATGTGATTGAAGCAACGATTATTACCGGTAAAAGTAAAGGAGAAGATGTGCTAATTCCGCGCATTCCTATGATTCCCACCGATTTGCCGTTTGAATTCAAGCGACTACAATTCCCATTACGCCTTGCTTTTGCAATGACAATCAACAAAGCCCAGGGGCAATCAATGAAAATAGCTGGTGTTATTTTGGAAAATTCATGCTTTTCACATGGCCAACTGTATGTTGCTTGCTCCACCAAATGGAAAAAAAAAATATTGTTTATCAAAAGGCTTTATAAAAAAAATTATTAACTAAAATATCTTTATATTTATTATTCCCTTTGATCTGGTTCAAGGTTTGTAAAAATGGAGCATAATTATTTGGCAGTAACAAATACCAAACCAAAATTAATTAATTATCCTCACAAACAGGATGTCTAATAATACCATTACAAAAGTTCGCCTGGATGCATGGACGGAGGCACCCGTTACTGAATACAGCTACTTATAATTTTCTTTTCATATGTGATTGCAATGTAAAGAGCGATGTAAAGAGAGAATTCTTGCATAACAATCAAGGTATTTGAATTATATACCTCCCGTGCAACGCCGGATAACTCAGCTAGTTGATGAATAAACAATCTCATCGAATGTTCGATGATCCTGCGATTTATGTATCGTGATAGAACATGATGAATACAAGTTTTGTTTGACAAAAGCCTCCTGCTCTTTATTATGACATCCAGTGTAAATATCTATAGCAATCGAAATAAAACAAGCCTACTGCTATCCCGCAACGAAAGTGTCTACTGCGCAAAAACGTATAATCGTCGATTTTTCGCGTGACGCGGTTTCTCGACCAACACCCCATCCCAATGTGTACAACGGGCGCAAAGAAGTTTCACTTCAAAAAAATATTATTTATGTCTATCAGACAACATTACACTACATGAATCACCGCCTTTATTCGAGAGAGAATATCGTTGAGTGAAATTCAAATTTTCTAAAACATTTGAATTTATTTACTTCGGCTCCTACGGATCGCACAGATGTAATTGAAGTCCTTTGGAATTAGTAATTGATGTAAAAGACTACTCTTACTTAGCCAGATTCTCGGAGATCTCTGAAATGTTTGTTATTATCGAGAGAACATCTTGAGTGTAATACAAAAATTCTTGAACAATTGAAATTGTGTTACTCGAAAGTCGGATCGCATTGAGGTGATCAAAGTGGTTCTGATTTAGTATTTAATGTAAGAAACCAATCTATCTATTTTTGTTAATCGTGTTAAATAATTTCAAATGTTCAAGAATGTTTGTATTACTCTCAATGATATTCTATGTCCCTAACTAGAATCGCTAAGTTTATAATATTATTAGTACGGGTCAACTTTCCAGTGTCGAACACTTCGAATTTTGCGGACAGATGAGTTTTTGATGAGTTTTAGCAATAAATAAGTTTCGTAGGGATGGCCAAACAAAAACAACTAATGGTCAATCCTCAATGACAATTGGCCAAACAATTTCGATCGTTTGATTTATAGAATTATTAGTATTGGTCAACTTTCCAAACCACTTCGAATTATGCGGAAATGAAGAGTTTATAACGAATTTTCGCAATAAATTATTACGGGGATGAACAATCGAAAACAACTAGTTACCAATCCTCAACCAAAGTCGACCAAACGATTCTGATCATTGGATTTGTGATAATCTTAGGATTGCCTTAATCTAAGTGACGTTTTGAATTTAATTTTTGAAAAGTTACGAAGAACCAATAAATTGAATTCCTTTTTCTTGTGTCTTCTGTATACGGATTTTGTCTCAAAATGTGTGAACGAAATGAGTGTAACCGGAATGATATAGTAGTAGCATTTGTGCTTGTGTTAGTTTCAAGCGTATGATTGTTTTACTGCATATGCAAGCCACGTGTCATTCTTTTTTTGTTTGTTTATATCAACCCTTTGAGTTCCGACATGATTTCGGCTAATGTATTGAGGAGTACGATCGCGCTTTTTGGCACTCAAAGAGTTAACCATTGTAAACGCCATATTTTTGTGTCGTATATTTATTTTCGATTTTTTTATATTTAAGATTTTATTTTTAAAATTTATTGAATTTAAAATAAATTTACTTATAAAATTTTATTAAAATATATAAAATTAATTTATAATTAAAAAAATGTTAAATATAAAATATATTAGTATGTTAAATAATGACACTCCACAGCTCGAGAGCAGACGTAATGTGCTGAGAAAAGGAAATAAGCACTATAAAAATTAAACCGATTCGCCCGGATCGCGTTATTTTGATACTAGTAGTGTTGCTTTCACTAATCTAATCGGATTAGCTAAGAAATGGGAAAGCAACAACTTTTGGCTTTAATTTTTAATGCGCTTTAATTTTTCTGTGTTGGTTCATTTTATTAATATTTATTTTAGTTTTTTTTATTTTATGAAATAGAACAAATTAAATTCGGTATTTTGCTATCAAAAAACAAATGCCAAATTTTACTAAACGATAAATTTTTCGAGAAAAATAGAAAAAATAACGCCTTGCGGTAAACACCATAACCATAAAATGATTTTATTTCCCCTAATCCTAAAATTTTTTTTCTTAACATTCTAAGAAAATCGGCTTTAATATAATGCAATTGTTGTTGTAAAATTTTGAAAGCAACACAGCTACTGTTCATCATACAAATGACACAAATACGAACAAAAGAAAATTTCAAATACAAAGACATAATTGTGTATTATACACAGTACACGTATTCGATTTTTTTTTGCTTCACTCATTTTAAATGAGTAACTCACAATACAATTTAGATTTTGTTTTTTCGCAATAAAAAATGATGCGTTGGTGAATAAACGTCAAAATGTGTTGAACTGTTGACCAAACCTGACCTATCGATCACCTAACGAAATTTGATAAAAATGGCATGATTTTTTTGATGTGTAAACATCTTTACGCGCGCCTACCAAAAATTTTTGTATTAGAGTAAACTTGTAAATGAAACGAACGGAAATGACGTACCTACTTCGTTTGAAAAAAAAGCAACAAACTCAATAAAAACAATTTTGTACTATACATGGCATGCTTGTATGGATATGTATAATAGTAGGGAAAACAAAAACCGTAATTTAGAAAATTAAATAGAAACCATCGACATTTCCATCGATCAGAAAAATCAAAAAAAAAATTTACGATACGAAATTCGATTACGAAATTACATACTCTTACGATTAAAAATACAGTCAACAACTTGTGTATGTTGCTTTATCACGAGTAACGAGTCTCTAGGAGTTGTTCATCACATCGGCTATCAATGATCCTGTCTTCTACTAAATGGGGTTATAATGACGTCTCGATTTTCACATTGAACTGCCAGAGTCTCAGGTCACAGTCACGCAGGTATGCTCAATTCATTTCAAGTTGCTTGGGACCTGGCTCCGCAAAGACGAGCATGTTAATATTCCTACGTTTGAATGCTGCGTTCAGTTCAAGCGAGATGGTCAGTGGGCTGTCGGAGTAGTAATTCCTTCAAAAGACCCATAAAATGAGCATAGTGGATACAAATAGTTTGCAGTACGGACTTTCTCTTGTCATACACTGAAAAAAATCTTGACCATTATATTTATGAATCTCGTTCATTAAACCAAATTCATACTATTTATGTCAAATTCATCACATTGATGCACAAAACCAAATAAATGAAATTTGCCGTAAAGATTACTGCGTTAATACTAAGAATCCAAATCATTAACTTTTATTAAATTTATTTTACGTAGCATAATATAAATTATTCATAATATTTGTGAATTTGTCGTTAAAATTTAAACCATATGAAATTATTAGTAATAATTATGAACAAGTTCATAGTTTAACGATTTACTATTAAATTTTTTAATATTACGATGGTTCAGTAGATCAGAAGAAATAAATTTTGATATTAGTGAACAAATTAATAGTCTTTACAATTTTTACGTTTTATTGAAGTTTCCGATTGTAGAATTCTTTAAAATCAAACAAAAAAAAGACGCCTACTCCATTTTGCATTTTTTCAATCATTGTAGCAACGGCATCATGTCTAACAGGTTGAAAAAACTTATTTGTTAATTTCAATTTTAATAGTGAATTTTTTAATTATAATTTTTAATTCAATGTGATTGCTACGAATGCGCATGCTGATTATATTAACCTGTGGGAAATAATAGTAAGGTAAATATTACAAAAATTCTAATTGTGTGAAATGTGATAGGTTGAGTTAATAATAAATTAAAGTAAAATTGTGCGCTGCTTTTTCGTGTGAATAAAGTGGTTCTTGGTCATACCAAATAAATTAAAATTCTAGTTTCTAAATTAAATTCATTATTTTTCTAAACAGTTTTGTATTTGTGCTTTAAATTTGGCTAATGCATCTAATGTCGTTCTTTCTATTTTACGTATTATTATTAGATGACGCTGAAAACTCAACGTGATATAAATTTTTATCCTGGAAGATGCGGTGTATCTGGCTCACTGGATTTAGTGAATATTGCAACATGGGAGCAGTACCAAATTTACCTAAAATTAACCATTCCAAAGGAGCAAGTTTTTGTTTACGGCTATATGTAAAAAGTTTGATGAAATTTTTAAATAAAATTGACGATAAAACTAATTAAAAATATGAATTCGAGTTTTTATTTCACATATCAATTTTTTGTGTTGGTACTTGGTAATAAAATATTTTTTTTCGATCCAAAAATACAAGAAGAAATTACTTAATATTATGAATTCCGGCGTTAATTGTAACTAATATTTCCGGTGTTAATATTACGAAACACGTCAAATTGCATTCTCGTATTAAAAGATATTTTACTACATTTTACCGGAGCAAAATATTTTTTAAGAAATTTAAATTTTACGTAATATTGATGAACCAAACTTTGTACTGTTAATGAAAGGCTGCATCGGCGCAGTTTTTACGCATTTTTTTTACTATTAATGCTGGTTTTCACTCTGTACGAGTATATATTATTTTCAGTGTAGGTTGGCCTTACTTTCGAAAACCAATATTGACGTAACAGATGGGACTGGCGAATGGAGCTATGGGCTGTCTGGTATATCGAATGTCGAGGTATATCGAATGCAGCCATCCTGACCGGGACAACGAGAACGATGAAAACGTCAATAGTAAAAAATGTTAAACGACTCTGGATGTATTTCAGTACAAATTCATAAATTGGCAAGAAAGTGAGGCAGCTTAAAGCTGGATGGGCACAGAAAACGAATATCAGCTGATATTTGGTGCCCATTCCTAGAAAAAGCTCAATAGTTAATCGAAACAACAATCGGACAATTAATGTTAAGCGTAATCAGTATACTCTTACGATAAAAGGCGCAGTCAACAACTTATGTATATTGCTTCATCACGAGTAACTAGTCTCGAACGACTGTTCATCACGTCGGCTATCGATGATCATGCCTTCTACCATGGATGTAAAAATGGGACCTCAACCGGTCTTCTTCAAAATGAGCTATCGCGCCTTACTACAAATCCGCTAAGTATAACAACTCAGGTTGTAATGGCGAATTTTGAACGAGACAATAATAACGTCTGGTTTTTAATATTGATCTGCCAGAGTCTCAGGTCACATCACCTCGACCTAACTGATACAGTCACGCAGGGATGCTCAATTTTCTTTCTTTTCGAGATCTGCGGGTACGCAATGACGAGCATCTTAATATTATTAATTTTGAATGCTGCGTTCAGTTCTATAGAGATGGTCAGTGGCCTGCCAGAGCAGCAATATATAAAAATACAAATGGAACTTATACAGTCACGTCGCATAAGGAAATCATCGTTCGACAAACAACTGCGGAGCGTAACAACACAACTCATTGATGATGCATACACGGCTGTACTTCAGCTTCTCAATGGGAATAAGACGCTTTCTGTAACTGTATTCACCTCGCCGAAGAAATCTGTCGAAGACATAATGAAGTTCATACATTTCGTCCTTGCTCCATATTCTAAAAGAATTTCAAAAATTCTCCAAGGAGACTATCATCTTTTGCCGATGATTATGAGTGGGGATTTCAATATTGCTGTTCCTCAAGCTGGACCACTTATAAACTACCTGCGAGACGAATTCGATTTACACATGAACTCAGATCGAAATATGTCGACTACGAGATATGGAACGACCATTGTGCAGTTGTTCAATGGCTGATGCCACACTAGGGTACCTGGTATCCGGTAACTCGTTTGTTTTCCCTTTACCAATAAAATCAATCAAAAAATTGCGGCGCAGATAAAACCGATTTTATTGATAAAGGGGAAAGAAACAAAAAAATTACCAGAACGCCTATTTTGATCCTAAAATAATAACAGGAGAGAAGAATTACCGAAACGCAATAGTGTAGAATATATGTGTTTTTGTATTAGTAACAAACAAATTTGTTCGGACGTAACGCCACACCATTCGCAATGTTTTTATTTTAGGTTAATAATTTTATATTTTGTAAATTTACAAATTTTATAATTTATAAAAAAAAACAATTGTAAAACATTTCGTGTTCAATAAAACGACACGTAAAAAATAAATTCACTTTCCTCGAAATTTAGCATAATTTTGCTTTTGTCAAATTATGCTAAATTTTGAGAAGAGTGAATTTATTTTTTACGTGTCGTTGTATTGAACACGAAATGTTTTACAATTGTTTTTTTTTTATAAAATATAAAATTTGTTAATTTACAAAATATAAAATTATTAACCTAAAATAAAAACATTGCGAATGGTGTGGCGTTACGTCCGAACAAATTTGTTCCCCATCTAGATACCATGGGAAAATGTCACAAAACAGGAGTGGAAGCACCAAAAATTTGAACCGATTCCACCCGGTTCGATAAATTTTGAAGCATATGGTCACAAAAACAACACACATACATGCGTAACAAATGACAGCACACTTATTCAAAATTGTGTATTATACGTCGTATACATATACACAAATTTGTAGTTTCGTCTCTCAATTCTGGATCAAAATAGGCGTTCAGATAAAAGTTACCCTAGTGTGAATATGCTCAATGAAAATTAGAAAAGTTAGAGTCGACAGTATATGTATCTTATTTCAGCTACCATAATCCAATTGCGTCGATTATACCAAAAGAGTAATAGACCAATTTAACGAAAATAAACAAATGAAAAACCCTGGTTAGTAAAATTGCATTCCTTTTTCCTTCAAAGTAAACTGTACACACGCGCTATAGACACGCCATGTTTACACATCACCTTGAGAGTACTATGAACTCACTATTTTTTTTTTGCAATAAACGATACAAACTAGTAACCAATCCTGACCAACGATGACCAAACGAATTCAATCATCATTTTTGCCAAAACCTTTAGATGGGCTGCTAAAAAGGCGGAGATCTCCGATGAAATAAAGTTTATCTAGAATGCATGGTGTAAAACAACTTTAGAAGACATTTATATTCTTTTATAAGCAAGCTTTTGTGGAGGTGAGAGACCTTTACGATCTTCTTAGTAAAATACAATTTTGTCAAATATGGAACAACTAAATACAAAACTCCCCATGTAAATTGATGTCAACGAAGCAAGATGGACAGAAATTATTATTTGAGCTTAGCTATCCATATACGGATATTATTTTCTTTTGACTCGTACAGTTTAATGTTTTTCGAAATTGTATGCACTGTTCGTTATAAAATGTAATAGGGGACCCTGTATTTATTATTCTTTCTATTTATTTTGTTTTGAAATTGATGATAAAAAATCAAATTGATATAGGTACATCGAAGAAATTTTATTCTTTGCTTTGTTTATTTATGTCTGATCGTAATATCAACAATTTACATTATTGACATAATATCCAAGTCGTGTTTAGGTTTCTAAGTATAGATAAAAAAAAAATCTAAAGATTGATAATTTTCGAGTTCGTTTGTGATACAAATCATATATGAGGTTGATGTTATGGCAAACAAATTTATTTGAAATAGATATAAGTAAGAATTTTTCTGACTAAAAACAAGCATTTTCCAAAACGTTAATGATCTCGTATTTCTTGATAACTTATCGTTCACATATTTGGGATTTGCCATTTACACTAATAGCGTACAAAAGTACGATCACATTATATCATCTATTAAGCTGTTGCGTTTAGTTCTTACACAAAAACTACTGAATCTATAATTGATTCATTCGAAATTCTAACCAAATACCGCATGATGGTGCAAAATATTATATAAGATCGCTAACTTTGGCACATGGCATTTATACATTAATTGAATAAAACTCGTATTAAACGCTACACGTTATTAATTGAATTGAGTTACAATACACAAAAAAGTAGTTATTCATATAGATTGCTCAATGGAACTGGTTCCCGGGACTAAACACACACCCAAAATATTCTGTTTATATATATATGGAATCGTTTATTCCACTTTGCACTTTGTAATCAATCACTTAAAACATAAAAGAGATGTTTATAGAAAATAAATTAATTTAATTGTGATCACTTGATCTTACGCATACGATGGATTATTCATACCAGATTTTAATTTGTTTTATAAAATTATTTGCTTTTCGGAAATCACCGTGTGACGTATATTTTAATCAACAAAATTTTTCCCCTGTTTATATTTTACATTACGCATTCAAGAGAATTTCTTTATCTTTATAATTTATATATATATAAGACGAGATGTATTATTGATGCAGGTCATTACTCAGAATATCGCATATTTTGTATAAAAAGTAACGTAAATTATACGGAAACTTACTCAGACATCGGTGTCGTTGATTTTAGGTATGGTGTCGCTGCCGAAGTCGATGTTGATGGTGCAACATGATTTCTGGGTTCAACACCATTATGAAATTCGTAATCATTATTTAGATCACGATCGTCATACTCGTCAAATTCATCTTCCAATTTTTCACTTTTAGGGTTGTGTACCATTCGCGGTGTCGTCGTTTTTACGTGAACTTGTTTTTTATTTCGCCGCTGTTTATGATTTTTAGGATGTCGGTTCTCAATAGCGCCCAATGGTTTATGATGGATTAGTGAATTTCGTAGTAATTCCCGGGTACTATTATCCGTGTTGCTTATATTATGATTCTTATGCCGATGATGGTGCGAATAAATTTGATGTAATTTCGGCGATTGACTATGATTTTCCAATCTTACAACATTACTATTATTATACACATTACTATTATTATGATTTAAATTATAATTAATATTCCTATTACTAGTATTATCTATTTGTTTGGCATTTAATAGTATCACAAAAAAATTTATTAAAATTATGAATGAAATTATATGGAAATTCATTTTGATTATCTTAACGATCTACTAATTTTCTTTACAAAAAAAAAATTCTATTTCATTTTCCACTGTACAAAAAACTGTTACCAAAACGCAAGCACTTTAATATTCCCACACTTAAAATATGTTAAACAGAAAATATATTTGAACAATGAACTAAAAACAAAAGACTTTCAAAAATTACACGATCTGCACTTTTTTTTTATTTTATATTTCTAAAAAATAAAACAGTTTAAGAAATTTCTTTCGTTTTAAAAACTTGAGCGATCGTCTCGGCGATCAAGTAAGAACTAAAAATTTTCACAAGGCATACAAAAAATTTTGTGTACGAAAAGAAAAATGTACGGGTACGCTACATACTCGTACACAATATTATAATACAAACTTGTTTCTTATGCTGTTTACTGTTTTATTAACATGATCGCGAATATTAAAGGTTTATTTTATTCGCGATCGTATATATGTATATACACTAAACACAAAACTTACTTTTTATAATAATTCATTTAGATTTTTGTTTTGTGCTGTGTTTGATTTTAAAATCTGACTGCTTTTAAAAATATTATATTCATTGATCATATTTTGTGTACATACATAATGGTGTACGAGTATTTATATGATTGATGATTATCGATCGAAATGCGATCAGTGCGCGGAGTTTAATGTTGTTAGGCGTGTGTATGACACGGTGTACTATTATAGAATTTGATTAATAGGCCGGAAATATCCGGAGCGTTGGATCATGATCATCTAAACATATAATACATATAATTATGTATGCTAAAATGTACGTTGCCTCGTCCAATAAACATAAATCTAAGTTTTTGCTACATATTTTCTCATCTTCACAGTTTAGGGTTATTTATATACATAAACGCGTATGCACAAAAATAGAAAGGAATTACGCGAGATGATCGTGTCGCGATCGTATACGCCAATAAAATTATAATTAAAATCGAATTTAATTGAATTGTAAATATTTTCTGTTTAATTTCTTCTTAATGACTCAATTAATTATATTTTGTGCGATATAGCGCAGTGCCAACAAATGTTTAGCGCGTCTTCGTATATATGCGGCCTTTTCAATATTAATTAAATTAAGCGCGCAAGATTGCTAACTTTTTTTTAAATATGCGCGAACTTTTTAACAAGAATTATGTATGCATATTTCTACACATAAAACAAAGACGAAGAAAAAGAATTTATCAAATGAAATCATCATCCAGGATTATGACGCGGTGATCATGGATTTAAGAAATAAAAATAAAATTCTGAAAAACTCGATCGCATATACTTCAAACTATCAACAATGATTTATTTATATTAGCATGCATGTAGAAAAAATACTATAAAACGTCTTGGAGATAATTTAACACGGCTGTCGCATATTTCAACTGAAAGTTTATACATTTTATAACACACAGTGTTATTGGAACTTTATGCCATACTGGTTTATACAAAATAAAGTGAGTTGAAAAATGTTTATGGTTAATCAGCTGTAAAATATTTTCAATGCTTTGGTTTCATAAAAATTTTCAGGAATGGGATAAGGATCCCAATATCAAAATCGGTCTGTGATGATGTTAGTCGATTATACTCGTATACCTAATAGATTTTTTGAAGAATAAATTATTTGGACAGTGGTGGAACCATAAATCGTCCATCGAAATTTTCATCTGATTTTAGGCCTTCACTATGTTTCCAAAAAAAAAAAACCAATGTGATCAGCTCTCTTAATAACCGCCTGAAAAACCAAATAAATGTAATGAAATGTCAAGACACTGAAACAAGGCGATTCGTCTGAATGGTTTCGACCCATAAGACAGATCCCATAGTGGAGTCGTTTCATGTAGTAAAAACGATTAGAATAAAGGAAACTGTAATCGGGAGCTTAAAATTCAAAAATTGATGCCCAACAAAGAAAATCCCATAAAGAACGAAGATCAGGTGGCCAGCTTCGCCACTGTTTTCACTGCAAGGTCTCTATGAAGGTCACTATTACTTACAAAGAACATCACCAAAATCCCTTCAGCACTTTGTTTTAGAACCTTCAGATGATGTTCAGGTTGCTCGGTTTAGTAGAAATTTGTTTCGCAGTTAGAAAATTTTGTACAGGTCCCGTAATGCTTCAATTCGTATGTGAGCTTGCATTAGACAAAGCTACACCACACTTTTGGGATTTGTGTTAATATTTATTATACGTATTTCTTTATACCCCTCAGTGCGAGGGGGGAGGGAGGCTGGGATGTAGTACTTGAATCGTTTACAAATTATATCTGAGCCTTTTAAAGTGCCATAATATTAAAAAAAAAATGTGTTTAATGATTTTACGGGTTCATTAGTCCGAGTGGATCTGCTCTTCTCAGTCGTTTAAATCGCGGCTCTTTTAGTATATCCTGGGCCAATTCGTTTGGATGTCGCTGAAGTTTTGAGTAGTATTTTAAACTGAATTCCTCAATTGTTTCTTTAACGGTTTTTATTTTTCGTACTGAGTTCGTTGCAGGAGTTCTCTATTTGATGCACTGGCAGATCCCCATTACTGAATAAATTATGTCCATATTGGCTTGATTAACGCTTTGTATAGTAAGACCTTATTGCCTAATGATAACTTGGATTTTCTTCCTCTCAGCCAATACATTTTAGAAAATATTATTTTTAATTGGTTGCGCTTTGCTTCAATATGTCCTTTCCACGTTAGCTGTCTATCCAGTGGCACTATTCTGGCATTCCCTGGCAATAGGGAATTGGGAAATATATTTTCATAGCATTTTGGTCTAAATTGTATTTTTCTGGCCTACTGTGGCCCTATTCTGGTAATTACCGGGGAATGGAAATTTTAAATTTTGTAGTAGTTTTATTCCCTTTTCCCCAAAAGTGTATTCCGGCTTTTGGGAAATTTATACTAAAAACTAGTAATATCAATTGGAAATATCAATATCCAATTTTTTATTTTATTCGCCAGATCTTGAGCCAACCCTGAATTTTGCTCAGATGACTTTGCACTTCCTCTGTAAGTCTGCCGCGTACAACACATATAAAATAGGTCCCAGAACGCTTCCTTGTGGGACTATTGCGCTTATATCATTTAGGGATTTTGTTGGACCATGTATTACCTTTGGAGGAGATAGTTTTTCAGAACTGAGTGAATATTCTTTGGCAGGGGCGCTTTAATTTTGTATATTAGTCCATAGTGAAAAAATTTGTCAAATGCTCGCGCCATATACATGAAGACAGCAGAACAGTATTGTTTGGCCTCAAAGGTCTGTCTGATTGCTTTTAGAATTCTATGCACTTGCTCTATGGTACCATGTTGGTTTCGGAACCCAAATTAATGGTCTGGGATGATTTTCCTTCTTTCTAATACAGGTTTGTCATTAACATTTTATCAAACAGCTTTGATATTGTGGGAAGCATGCTTATTGTAAGATAAGACGAGATTTGAGTTTAGATTTTCCCAAGCCTATGTATCATTGTGATGAAAAATATCTTCCACGTTTGAGGAATATGACTATAGCTCGCGTGATTGCATTAAAAATGTAAGTTATTAGTTTTATACATTTGTTCGGTAATTTCCTTATCATTTTTCCAGTGTCAAATCCTAATGCAAGTTTTGATTGTGTTCGTAACTTTCTTCCAATCAAACTTTATAGGTTTAAAGAATGAAACGTCATCCATCTGTGGCCCTATTCTGGTAATTCCCGGGGAATTGAAATTTTAAATTTTGTAGCAGTTTTAGTCCCTTTTCCTTAAAAGTGTATTCCGGCTTTTGGGGAAAATTTTTTTGGGAAATAATTATTCCCCATTATAGCAGTTTTGACGTTTATTATTCCATACCTATTTTAGGAAAGAATCAACTGGGAATAGAATTTTACGGAAATTTATTGTATTTTACGTAATTTGCGTATTATGGCTGTAAATTTATACTAAAAATTAGTAATATCAATTGGAAATATCAATATGCAATTTTTATTTTAATAAAAAAAAAATTATATTTTAATTAAAATTCGATTAAAATATTAATAAAAACCAAGTAAACGTAGTAAACTATTTTTAGACATTTGTTTTCTTGTTTTATTGCGGTTGTGTGTCGACCTCGAGTATTAAATTGTTTTCCCGTAAATTTATTCCCAATCGCCAGAATTAACTTTTGTAAAACGGTGAATTGGGGAAAATTTCAGGGGAATAGCTGCTACAAAAATAAATTATTCCTTATTCCCGGGGAATTACCAGAATAGGGCCACGGGTGAGGCAGCACGATACTATTTGTTCCGCCGTGTGGTGAAAACACCGTCTTTAGATGTGCAGCGAAAGCATTGGCTTTGTTTTCATCGCTTCTCGCCCAATATCAAGTTTGTGGTCTAATCGGTGGATTCGACTTTGTAGGCCTTTTTAGGTTTTTTGTTGCCTTCCACAGAGAATACTCAGCTTCTCTGTTGCCGAGAGTTCACTTAAATAATTCTGGACACATTGGTTTTCTTCTTCCTGCAGTGCAAATTTCAGGGTTTTGATAGCTCGATTTAATTTACATTTCAACAATCGTGATTTTGTTTGTTGGCATTGCCTTCGAATTTTCCGTTTTTTCTGGATTAGTGACTGGATATTATGTGAAAATTTATTAATTTTTTCAGATTTGTTGATGATTGGTGAAGCCTTTTCAGCTCATATTTTCAGTGCCTCTTTTAACTTTTCTACAGCCGTTTTTAGCGGGATATCAAGATGACAATTTTATTCGACTAGTCTCCTATGTTTATTTCAATCAGTTCGTTGGTTTTTCAGACGTTTTGGTATTTCTGATTTTAAGACAACAGTACTCATCGTTACTATTATTGGTGATTGATAAGACGACAGATCATAGCAATCGATGGCCTTAACATACGTACGCGCAATGCCTTTGCGGTTACGCAGAAATCAATTAGATTAAGGTACTTTCTTTTTATCCGTGGGCCAGTAAGTAGGATGACCGGTAGATAAAAAATCCAGGGACTGTTCTTCTATAGCTTCATAAAGTTGTGTGCCTTTAGACATTGTTAGTCTTGAACCCCATTGAGTATCTTTGGCGTTGTAATCACCCTCCGCGAGAAATTTATTACCCAGCTAACCAAAATAATCAATAAACTGCAATTTTTTTATCGCATGCTTTAGAGGGCAGTTTACTGCTGATATCACACAATTTCCAGACCATTCCTGCAGACAAATTTTATACGGTTAAGAACATATTCAAAAAACACATATTTGAAAATCTGCCATTTGTATTTAGTATTTAACTAATGAAAATTAATTAAAGAGAGGCATAATGTTAATGTTTTTCTATAGAATTGAACTTTCTGTTAAGTTGTGTGGGTTAGTAAATGGTATAGTTTTAAGAAAAGTTAACCAGTTTGAACACCAATAAGTGTCTTGAAGCGCTAGAAACAATTTAAATTTTAGTTTTGAGGCGTGTTGCATTTGCAGGTGCCTAACAAAAACATATATGGCAGATATAATTCGTGAAAATGATGTTGATTCAAATCTTCTAACAAAATGTTCATCTCAGTTTACAATATGTAAAGCAATTATGGTGTACGTTACGATTTGGACGAGCAAAACAAAATTTGAAGAATTCTCCAGTTACTCCAATCCAGTTGAAAGTTGTCGAAAGTATAATCATTTGCAATATCCAGAAAAACAGTATTCCATATCGAAATGTTTCTTCTCAATAAGATCTGTCTGATACCATCAAAAATTCTCTTGTCATCGTTGGACCCTTTCACAGATACAGTCGGATTATTACCAGTTGGAGGGCGTTTACAAAAATCATCTTTAAGTTACTCAGCCCGACATCCGGTCAGCTTACCTAAAAGCAATAAAATTTGTGAATCGATAATTCGTGACATCCAACCAAACAATATACACGCAGACAACTCCTTAACATTCAGCATATTACGGCCAAAATATTGGAAGACAAACGCAAGAACAGTAATTAAAAACTCCATAAGATCGTATACAGTGTCTACTCGAGTCCGTTTAAACAAACTACAACAACGAGTGCAACAGCCTATTGGTATCAACAGCGAACTGAAGCACCTGAAATCACAAATTACTAATCAAAGTAGCAATCGTTTAATTTCTGATTTTCTTTTGCAGAACCATGTAATTTTCCAAGTCAATACAACACACGCTCCACACTTTGTCGATTCATGGGAAGCACCAGTAACATCGTTCAAGTTCCAAATGACCACTCTAATTGTTCAAATTGAGGGCCTACTTAATTCGATGTCAATATGTAAAACTCACGATGATCCAGCTGATTGGGAAATATTAAATCCTTTCATGGTCGACGAATCATTAGCCGCTATTCTAGAACCAACTTTCGTGTTCTTATACTGGAGGACAATTTATATCACAGTCTTGTGTCACAAGAGTGGTAATCTTAACAACAGTGAACGGAGAATTACAACATTCGAACACACTAGCATTACCTGTTAAGGAATAAAATTCCTTAAGGCGTGGGAGTATGTTGAAACAATTGAAATAAAAAACCACTGGTTCAGGAATACACACTTAACATTTATTTAAGTATATCACTACGGATAAATTAACTGCGGATGGCCATCGAAAGTAGTAAACAAGATCAGCTGACATTCCAGTTCTCGTCATTACGGATCAGCTGGCATTCCAGATTCATCATAAACCTAAAATAAAGAAAACATATTTGGATGAACAACATACACTTACCATTCTACCTGGAACTCTGGCTGCTTAACATCATTTATTAACTTAAAATTAGAATTAGAATTATGTAATCTTATAATTATTATTTATTAATTAATGTTAATACTTATCTTTGTTTTGTATCCATTTAAAACATTATGTAAACTTTCTGACATTTCTTGTCAATGTCAATCAAAACAAAAATGTCGATCAATTTGTACTAGATTAATAATTGAGAACGAGTGCGATTTATGTAAATTAGTACTAAATCAATAATTGCGCAACATTTTGAATTCGCTGCATTTTCCCAGTATGCAATTATTCCGCTGTGTGGAAAAAACTGCTCAAATGTCGTACAAAACTCCGTACTACAAAATATCAAAGACACAAAAATATTGATTTTGGAGAAAAATAATTGTTTTTCTTCTGACAAGTCGACGTGCACGGTTGCACTACATAATTAGTTTTTTTACTTTAAAGTGTTGTGTTTCATTATAATGTTTTTCGATTTGTTAAAGTAAATAATTTTAAATTTAAATATATAACAATAATTATTAACTTATTTAGTGATCGCGATGTGCAAATTTGGACTAAAAAGGTAATAGAGATCTGTCTCACAATGGCGTCGGCGCGAAATACATTTACGTAGTAAATTTTCAATGATTTTTTTTTCAAGATCTCAATATGCTGGCGGATGCAATACAACGTGGCGGATGCAATACAAAACTCAATTTATGAAATTTAAATATGTAAATAAATTTTCTATGTTTTTTTGTACACAAATAAAAAATAATGTGAATAAAATATTAATATTTATTTTATTATAAATGGAAAATTTTGTTTTATTTCGGATAAGAATTATTATTTATTCCAATTGGAAAATATATACAAACACGTGCCTTTTGTTTCTGTGATTTTTTTCTCTTTTTAGTTGGGATTCACACCGACACCGGAATTTTTGTGACACTTTTCTTTGGCTGGGAGTATGAATTTCCGCGTGATACACATGGTTCTTTCCATAGAAGCAGTGTGGTTTTAGAACGCGAATGTATATGGAATTCCGTCGGCATTGCATATTGGGTTAGTACCTTTGCTCAATATTTATTGTTTTGACAAAACTAATTAATTTACATCAATTTTACGGTCTCTTACATTTTGGCGATCAACGAGAAAACATCAAGGAACATGACCAGTAGTCGCAGCGATCAATATTAATTATAATAAAATAAATTTATAACGAAATACTAAAACTTTGTTGTTAACCAATTTCTGGATAAATTTCTACTTTTGCGAATACAGCTGTGCAACCTTCCAGTCCACGCTATATCTGCATACAACAACTACATTTTGAATTTGATAACAACATAAAAATGCAACTAAATATATTCAGTTAAATAGTAATGTGCTAGAACATTATTGAATATTTGCCATGTTTCTTGACGCTCATTGTTCTGGATTAGTTCAAACTTTATGTGAAAAACATGATCCAAATTTTGTTTTAGTTCACAAATTTTGATTTGAAATCTAGCAAGCCCCTTGTGTTGTTTCATGAAACATGAACTGAACTGAAACAGAGCTATTATTACAAATTGTAATAAATTTCTCGTCTGTTTAGAAAAATGGGATGTCACAATAACAAAAATCACTTTTATATTTTCTATTGCCAACAATTAAAAATAAAAGTGTTTAATAAAACTGCTCTGATGGTGAACATTAAAATTACAGGTAGAACAGAATTATTCTATACCAGCAGAACAGTTGGTTTAAAACTATTCCAATTTGGAATTACATATATGGGCTTGTTGTTGTAAATTTCTCAAAGAAAAACCATAAATATATCTAATTTTCCGTTTCCCTGCAGTATTTGATTTAATTCATTTAAATGAATACTGAAGTCAGTCGACTGTATTAACCAATTGGTATTGGTTAACTCCGGAAATACCTTTTTTTTGTCTAGTAAAAATAAACGAATTTCGTCCAAACAGTGAACAAACCTTTCCAATGGTAAAGCTCGACTAAGCCAACGAACGTGGATATTACATCAGTATACATCAGTAGACAGTACAGTTTCATATGGTACATTCATATCCTTTATTAACTCTTTAGATTGTCTTTTCGATAAATCACTACCTAGCTACGACATTTTTTATAACTTTAGCAACCGTTTCCATTACATGATTTATTTGAAATAATCCATATTTTGTACATAAAACATCCAAAAGGATCCTACAATGAAATCCCATTATTTCATTTTCCAACAAAGTTTTACACTTCAGCTGCACGGAGATCACATATTGACTCGAAAATCTTCGTAAAGCGATTCTGCCCTTCCATATTTAGCTATTTCACTGGTTATGCAAGCATCATAATTTCAATAACAATCCAGAGGTGGAATAAAGTTTTAAAAGTCGAGGTTTTTTCATTTGTTATTTTATTTGGCTATATTTTTTTATGAGTAATTTTGTGGCGTGCCGTCGGAATTTTAAACGTGCCAAGTTTGGCACGCATTTGCTATCAATGGTTTAAATACTAGAAAACCCCCAAATGGGAGCAACCATTTAAAATCATCGTAACGTACTAGGGGAGAGAGTAGAAGTTTTTATCATTTTTCGTTTCATATACTCAAGGAATATATACAAAGTAATATATAAATATGTAACAAAACATTTTTTAGTTCTATGAAAATTTACAGTAATTAAAAAGATATTTGAAAAAATATATATATAGTTGATATTAATTTTGCCATGTACTGTAGGTATTGGAATAGTTCAATCCTCAAAACCTGTCCCTAAAGAGTGAAGCTCTTTAAAACAATATTTCTCTGTATATAGGTCATGGGCTTGCTATAAATGTAACAACCTACTCATAATTAAGATGAAACAGCTCATTGCGTACAAGCAAAATCGATCATAATGCATCGAATTTCCTTCATATGCAAGACATAAGTCCCCTGCATTTATTACAATAGCACTCACTTCACAAATTACCTTTATGTGTAAGAAATAGGTACCCCTGAATTTATTACAATAGCCCACACCAATAAAAATCGATCATAATGCATCGAGCTTCCTTCCTTTGCAAGAAATACCATAGGTACCCCTATATTATAACAGCCCTCACCCAAAAAATCGTTCTTATGCGTCGAATTACATTCCTGTACAAGAAACAGGTACCGTGAATTAATTTTACAACAGCCTACACCCATACAAAAATCAATCATCGAATTGTCTTCTTGTGCCAGAAATAGGTACCCTTGAAATTATTAGAACAGCCCACACTCACAAAAAACAATCGTAATTCATCGAATTACTCTCCCCAAAATATATATCCCCAAAATTAGAACAGCCCACGAAATAGTTAACCCTGAATTTATTCCGACGGGCCACACCCAAAAAAGTCAATCAAAATGTATCGAGCTTCCTTCCTGTGCAAGAAAAGGGTACCTCTGAATTTATTACAACCGCCCACAACCACAAAATTCGACCTTACTGCATCGAATTACCTCCCTGAACAAGAAATATGTACTCCTGAATTTATTAGCTCAGCCCACACCAAAACTTAACGAGCTTCCTTCCTGCCCAAGAAATAGAAACACTGAAGATTATTACAACAGCCCATACCCACAAATATCAATCATAATGCACGTACAAATTTCTTGTACAGGAAATTAATTCGATTCATTATGATCGAATTTTTCAGGGTTACATATAATATTTCTTGCATAGGAAGGAAGCTCGATGCATTTTGGTCGATTTTTGTAGGTGTGGGCTCTCTCTCTCTCTCTCTCTGGCATTATATCCCATCAAGGGATTTGGCCGCCTCAAATGAGGTTTCATAATCATATTTTCATTTCGGATAATGAGTGATTAATTCATTGATCGTAAACCAGCCGTGAAATTTTTTCCTTGTCACCACCGAGAATCGAACCCGGGATCTTCGGTTGCTGGAGCAATACACAGGAAGGTAATTCGATACATTATGATCGATTTTTCTTATACGCAATGAGCTGTTTTATCTAAATTGGGGTAGGTTGTTACATTTATAGTCAGACCATGACTGTTAAAGAGAAAATTGCTTTAAAGAGCTTTCACTCTTTAAGGGCAGATTTTGGGATTTGAATTATTCCAATACCTACATTGTAATTAATTTGTAAAAAATATCCAGTACCACCCCCAGCACGATACAATAAATATTAATAAAATATTGAAAAGTGTCGTGTAGTATTGTCTAATGCCACCTCATACAAGAATTGCAGCATAACGGGACCTGTAAAAAATTTTCCAACCGTGTAACAAATTTGTAATTAATTTGTAAAAAGTTCTTGTACAATTTTCATTAGATTGTGCTACAAGTGCTGGTGCATCATTAGGTTCATCGTTATCCTAAGAACTTGGCCTATTATATAGAATGCCTATCTCGAAATCCATATTGGTGGCACATGTATGGATGTTCTTTATTTTCAATTACCGGTTTCATTCGGTTTATAGTTAATAGTGATATTGGTCTATGAGACGTTATTTCTTTGGGTCATCATTTCCGATTATGGAAATCTCCATACCTTTGGTACATATTTGATTCTGAAGGCTGATTTGAGAAGGGTGGTCAATGTTTTAATTTTATTTAGAAACTGTTTAGGGACTTTTACTGTTATCAGGTCAAAGCTTGGCGCTTTTTTGGATTTAGATTATTTAGTTCTTTGATCATTCCCGCAAGAGTGGTCAAGGTGATTTCTTGATCTTCATGTTTATACTATCTATTCCTTGTATTCGTTCTTGTACCTCATTAAGCTGAAATATACCTTCTAAGTGATCAGCGTAGAATTCTCTCAAGATCATATGTTAAGTGAAAAGTCATGTTTTCATATGTTCACGATCGAAGGGACGAGTTCGTTGCTTCAGTTTTTATATTCTTTATTTCTCATCCCTTTTCAAATTATTCAGTGTATTTTTAACCGTGGGCATCCTGGTACGCTGTTATTTCTTTCTGATTTTTTGGCTTTCTGCAAGTAGATCTTTAATTTCTTTTGGGTAATTTGTAGCTTTTAATATTTTTTTGATTTTGTGTACATTATTTCGTGAAGTGAGTATGCTTTGGATAAAGTTTCCTCCAAGAATGACTTTTCCTTCTAAACTTTTTAGAATCTTGGTTAGACGTTGTTTTCTATTTTTGTTAGAATATACGTTGTATTATTTTTACCGGTGGTCTATTCATCTTGAGATTTTCGGATGTAAATCTGTCACTCTATGTGTGTCACAGTTTGTCCTCCTGACCGTCGCTGATAATTGCGAACACGTTATTCTAATATTGCACTTAATGATTAATTTCACTGTTTTCCCTATAAACCTCAAATAATAATAATTGTGCTAAATGTAATTGCATCTTCCGACTAGCATCAAACCGGCAACTCTTTGATCGATAACATTTGTTGGCTCACTAGAAAATATTTGCACATTTAGATGGTGAGAATATATCAATCAAATATTCTCAGCTAATCAAACGTATTTAGTGGCTTAATTTTTACGGAGCCCATGTGGTTTGCACCTTTTCTTAATTAAAAGATTTTTGAGATTCAATTATACTTATCGCAACAAGTTGATGTATTTAGCGTTATCAAATTAAAATTTAATACTGTTTGGTAAACCGCAATAGTTTCAGTTTCCTTTAAAGTCGACAATTTACGTATGATTAAGCAATTAGAACACAGATGCTCATTGGAATATAAAGAAAATTGGTTAAATCAATTTTCTCGTGTCACGTATGGGTATGATAACTTAGCCAGAAGGTTATTCCGCCCGAAAAGGCGTTTTTATTTAATGTCTTTGCTAAGAAAGTTCATTGAAAGAAAATACATCGTTTAACAAAATTCAGTAAATGCGAATCTTTTAAGCGACAATCTCACATATATATATATATATATATATATATATATATATATATATATATATATATATATATATATATATATATATATATATACGCACAATAGGTAATGGTTTCCGACTACTGTTTCACTAAGTAAGTAGACAGCGAAATCGCATTGCGATATTATGAGTTTTCGCAGTTTTATTACCTACCACTAATACCGTAATGAGGTTTAGGCACCTGCCTAGTGATACAGGAACTTGAAAACACTGCGTAGACATCTCTGAGATTAGCGCTGGAAAGATCCGAATTGTTAATAAATCTTTTTTCTGGCTGGGAAAATAAATTTTGGAATAAAACTCACATTTTCATAATTTTGGTAATTTTTCCGGGCTAAGGCCCTTTTCCAATTACTTACTTATTTGAAACTTATTAACTTATTTTGCGCCATCTTAAATAAGTCGGTCAAGTCATTCCAATTAATTGCACAACCTTATTTGTGTTGTAATAACAAAAAACAAAACCCAGTTTCTATTATTGGCCTGTTTTTTATTACATCGGAGAGATCAGAAAGATAAAATGAAAGCCTTTTCCCTTTTTTTATTTTATCGGATCGATCCGATACATTTTTTTCGTTTTTTTATTTTCTCTGACTAATCTCAGATCGTCATTTTTCCATCAGATAGTTCAGAGAAAAAACATATTTGAAATATTTTGACAGAAAATATGGCGGGCATGGTTAATAAATTAATTTGTAATTATTTTTATTAAATTAATTGTAAAATTAACAATACGCTTATTATGTTTTCGTGGTAGATACTCAAATTACATACTTTCAGTATAGTGTATATAAAACTTGGTAAAAAGCCTTTTCAGATAAAATATTATCCGATTTGTCAGATAAATAATCTCTCTTATTTATCTGATATCTCTGGTATAAAAAAATAAAACAGGCATACGGTCGTTGTCACTAGATTTGAAAATAAAAACGACGTGTATTACATTTAGTCAAGATACAATTCTGGAGGCATTTCTGTGCAGACGTATTTATTCAAATAAGTTAATAAGTGGCTAAGCGACACTCAAGAAAATTTCAGTAAGAAAATATCAAGGTATTATTCCGGGGCCATTTATGTATGTTCTAGTTTGAAACCATACGAGTATATATAGCATGTTTACGACTGATAAGTTAATTCTAACTACTTCGTGTTTGATTATGTAAGCATTACGAGTGATTACGACACATTAACTCAAAAAGCTTTTTTATTTGAGGGATGTCGTAAGGAAAAAAATTGAAAATTGAAAATTTTTGTCGTTTTTTTCAGACACTAATAATTGCGACGTATACAACTCAAAATGGTCAATGTGTTTCCAAAATTAAGCTATCTCGAAAAGTAGCCATTTGTATAGTAATAGAAAATTTGAAATGCGTAGATAACCGTCCTTCCATGGCCTGTTTTTTTATTGTATCCGAGATATCAGATAAAACAGAGAGATAATTTATCTGACAAATCGGATAATGTTTTATCTGTAAAGGCTTTTACCTAGTTTTTTACCACTAAAAATAACAAATTAGGATATTATTAATTTTACAATTAATTTAATAAAAATAGATAAAAATAATTACAAATGAATTTATTAATTACCATTTTCCATAGCAACCACCGTATTTTCTGTCAAAATAATTCAAAAATATTTTTTCTCTGAAGTATCTGAAAAAATATTCAGATGGAAAAATGACGTTCTGAGAATGATCAGAGAAAATAAAAAAACGAAAAAAATTTATCGGATCGATCCGATAAAATGAAAAGCGGAAAAGGCTTTCTCTGGAGCGACACCATTACCCAAAATCATTTTTTTACTTATATTGATTCTAAGTTGGTAGCCTATCCGCAGTCGATTGTTTATGGCGATTTCAATATTAATTAATGGTTATGACAACATCCCTACCTTTATTATTCAAACTAGAACATGTGAAGCGGAAACTCGTCATAAAATTTTAAAATTTTATAAACTGTTTAGATTATTCCAAATTTCCAGACAAACTTAAAATAGCTCAAATAATTCCAATCTTTAAGGGTGGTAACAAATTTGAAATGTCCAGTTATACCCCTATATCCCTATATCAGTGTAGCCGACCATTTTCAAATTATGTGAAACGTTTATTCTGAAAAGACTGATACATCACATCTCAATTAACAATTTGATCTCAGAAATATGGGTTGCAAACAAACTCGGGCACCACCTCTGCAACTTCGTGTCTGATGAATAACATTTACAGATTCCTAGAAAAAAGTAAATCTACGGGCTGTATTTTTGTCGATCTGATGAAGGTAATTGATTGTGTTGATCATGTCAAACTGATTGAGAAATTATATAACGTTGGAATTCGTGATAAAGCCGTCAGTCTGTTTAGAAACTGTTTATAAAATTGTAAACAATTTGTTAAATTAGGAAACGCGATGGCCAAATGAACGTACATTTTATGTATTGTAACGATGGCCCTATCTCGGTCCTCGTTCCCATCCCTGGAAAAAAAAATTTCCCATATTATGTGTGAGCGTGGACTTTTGGTTGTACTACCCTGTCCTTCCCCTTCATTAAAAAACCTATAAATAATCCGACGAACCGTCATTCGTTCTCTAATGTTTTGCTGACAAATAGTGACCACACCATAAAAATAAATATAAATACAATTAATTTTTTTTTGTGATTGAAAACAATAAAAACAAGAGCACGTCTATAAAATGGAGTGTACGTAGTTAATCTTGTTAAGAATCCCCTGTAAACTATAAAAAAAAATAATTATAGAAATAATAAATAAAATCGAGACGCGTGGGGATCGCGTATAAGAATTTAGTTAGTGATTGTGTGAGAGTGAAAGTTATGCTACATATAGTATATTTCCTGTATGTAGCATAACTTTCAGTATAGTATATTTCCTGCTACATATAGTATATTTCCTAACGAATAAAATTAGCATGTAGTTAAACACCAAATTTAACGGTCATTAGTGGTGTGATTGAATTTGTGTGGCATTTTGTTTTATTCATTTTTCTTTTGTGCTTTACAATTGAATGCCTACACCAGTCCATCAAAGAAAAAAATATAATTAAAATAGGTTTGTGAAAACAATAATAAATACATAAATGTTCTTTTTGTGCATTTCGGGACATATGTGCACCGGGAACTTTTGAGAAATAACATTAAGTGATATGCCTCGAAATTGGGCCGATATCAAGGTAATAGAGAAACGGTTTGATTTATGTGACCGAAATCCGAGCGGTACCAAAATTATAGGGGAATGTAAATTTATTGTTATGTGAAAAGAAATTAATCCTATATACTGGAAACGAATTAGTATAATAAATAAGAACGTAAGTTACCTAAACCTAAATTTTATGCATAAAGTGCTACAAGAACAAAACAAAAACCAAATTAAATATAAAAAAATGCAACAATTATAAAAAATACAAAAACAAAAAAAAAAAAACAAAATTATTATTGACTGTTATTAATAAGTTAAGTTAGTGTAACTCTCTAAATTTACAATCTTAAAAAACCTGTAAAACCTAATATTAAATATAATTGTAAATTACTAGTGGTTTGGGGGTGTATGTAAATCCAAGCTGATGTACACCTCAATTTTAATTATTATCATCGTTTATCGATGGTACATACAATGGTGGTACATACAAAAATCAAATCTCTTATGTACATGATTACAGTCTAAGTCAAAAGTATTCGGACATAGACTCCCAATTGTAAATTTGCGGAAATGGGATTAGCTGATGCAGTTTAATACGTCGACATAAATTATGGTGTGCGGTATTTATAAAAAAAAACAAATTTAATTATTATATATTATTATAAGTTTATTTAGTTATTATTATGTTAAATATATGCATGTAAAGAATTAATTCGTTATATATACGTATATATATTTATATAAATAAATTTTTTTTTTATATTAACTTAAATTTACATACATATATTCTAATTAAGATTCAATATTATTTAATTAATTAAAGTACAAAACCAATATTATTTATTAAGTAAATATTTCTGAAATTTCATTAAGTTTCCAAGTCCGGACTTACCATTATAAAAAAAAAAAAATATATATAATGGACATTTTTTTTCTAGTTTTAAGAGGATAATATGAATTGCTGTTTATTATATTATATTTTCCATATTAATATAAATTCGATTTATAATTTTGTTTTAAGCATTGATGCTATTAAATTTGATTTTTGGTTTATTTATTTATTTAAAGAAAAATAAAAATTTCTTATTACCTTTATTTTATAATAACAACAAAATTTATTTTTTTTATTTTCTTATTTGCTTATTTATTATAATTTTCGTTTCGTGTTTTTTTTGTTTTCAATTTAATTTTTTTTTGCGCAGGTGTAGATATGCTGAAATGCCTTAAACATTAAAACTTTTTTCTTGAGATGATGAGATCAATTTAATTGACGCGTATTGATTCTTTGCATTCCTTCCCCAAAACAGCGGTTTATTCTCGATTCTCTTATGTTTTTGAAACCCCCACGACGCACCCTGAGCTAAGCCGGCTACGAAACACCGCTCAAAAACCTCTAAGGGAATATCTGTTCAACGAAACTTACGTTCCGGTACAGTATGTTGAACTCACAGTATACACATCTTTTCTATAAATATAAGACGAATGTCGTTAACTCAAATATCCATCCCCAGAAATTGTAAAAAAGAAAAAAAAAACAATAAAATTTAAAAATAATGGCCAGAAGGGTGTACAGGGTGACATATCTGCAATTGAACACATTCAAGAACTGCTCGTTTGTTGATCACCGTATAAAAATTCACAGAGGCTGATCTGTATATCGGGATATGGTTTGCGCATGGTGAGTGCCATAACTTCCTAAAACAACAATCCCTATATCAACGCGATGGTCAGAAGGGTGTTTTACAGGGTGACATGTATCATAGACACACTGTTAGTTTCGTAATTATAATTAACTCGAAATCAAGATTTACTACTAGTATACCATGTTTAACCATAGTTTCAAATTAAATTTGGACTCAGTTTCGAAATGAGATATTTTTATCATTTCAATGCATTTTAGTGCCCACAACGCAGAATGCATCAAAAATGGAGATTCCTGACACTAATAGTTTACCAAAAAAGATCTAGTTTCCTTTGAGTTTTTTGTTTATTATGGATATTTAGTTAACGGGAACAATTTTTTTTCTGTTCTGTCAATATGAAAGTCATTTCTGACAATTATAAAAACTTAATTAAATGTTAATCTTGATATTTTTGTTAATATCTACTGCATTACGATCTAATGCCATAGACAGACTACTAGTTTCATAACTGTAATTTCGAGATCATGATTTCTTAAATGAGAACTCAAGACACACTACAATTTCATTTGTCTTCTCGTTTAGTTTTAAACAGCAATGGAGTAGTCATTGACAAAAATGTCAAGATTTACATTTACCCCCCGATTCAGACGATAAGAATACTAAGAGTATCTTAGCTAAGACTTTCTTGTGAAGACTTTTTTTTAAGACTAAAGTCTTCATTGAAATTCTGAAGACAGTAGTCTTAAATAATATATTAGAAACTCTACAAAGACTTTTGTAGAGCTGTCGAAACCAAATTTTTACCATATTGTTTCAAATTTATGAACGAAAAGCGACAGTTCAATTCGAAATTGTTAAAAAAAATACTCAAATTTATGTTATATACACTCATGCGAATAATTTTCCGGACAAGTTAATTTCTTCAAAACAAACTTCAGTTTTACAATGATTGGTTGCCTTTTTATAATGTTTTCCGATCAAACTTCACCGATGCCCTAATGAATATATCATAACCTAAATATTTTATGTTAAATTACCGTAACTTTACAGCTTATTGGTAGAAAAGTGAATTCACCTACCAAAATCAATGAGAACAATTATCTGGACAACATTATATTTCATAGACTTATATACACGCTACAGAATTATTTTACAGTAAAATTATATGTTTAATATATTTGTAATTTAGAAATCTGTAATATTTTTTAACTGATATTAATATCTAGTGTGTAATCAATTATTATCCAGCACAAGCGGTAGTCTACGTGTGAGACCACCAAATTTTCTAATAATCTAGGGTCAATGTTTTCCGATTTATGCTCAATTGCCGATTTTAATGAGATTTTTTTCGTTATTGGATGGTTTCCTCGTATTTTTTTGTCCAAGTGCCCCCCACAAATACTCCATAGGATTGGAATCCGGCCTTTGTTGAGGAGTTTCCAGAACATGTGGGCCACAATTGAATAATATGTGCTTTATGTTTTACCCACAAATTTTTTTTTGTCCGGAAAATTATTCGCATGAGTGTATATGCTGAGAGAGTACATAATATTTTATTTTGAATAATTTTTCAGGTTTTTATAGTCAAATACAAATAATTATTGTTTTTGGTTAAATGTCAAAATTATGATTCCTAAGATCACCTCAATTAAGTAGCAGATGTTCATACAAAAATCAACTTTTTTAATTCATTTTTAAAGAACTTTTTTAATTCAGACTTTTTTAATTCGGTACCCCAACTAGTGTCTGTCTATCGCATTAGATTGAAAATTTACGGAACCTTTATGGATTACAATTTTAACATTAATTGTTTGGTTTCTTGCAGCCAAGTACTAAAATGGCTTTAGAAAATTCAGAAAATCAAAAAATTATAGTGAAAATTCTATGTTCATAAATTTTTCCCAATATTTTCATGCAGTCTCAGTATTAGAAAAAGCTATTAGAAAAAAACCCAAAGTATTGGTTATTAGTGCAAGTTTCTGAAATATTAAAATAAGAGATTACGCTACTCGCTGCAACAGGCAGCACTATCACGAAAGAGAATTAATTTTGTTATGTAATTACCAGCGGAAATTTTTCATTCGTTATGTATATATTTTTTCACTTTTTCACAAAATATTAAAAGTGATCCTTAAAATGGCAAATTGATTGATCTCCGAAGTAAAGGAACTCGGTATATGAAATGTTGAAATTTAACAAGATTCCGTCTTTCCGGCATTTCTTCCAATAGTAATAAATAATCCCGGTTGTCTTTTTTATAGCTTAGGTTATACTAAGTATATATGGAAAATTTATGGACTAGAATTTTCACTAGAATTTTTTGATTTTCAAAGGCCAAATACTTCCATGGCTTTTAAATGTTACCAGAGAGATATAGAGCTATGATATTCAATTTGCAGAAAAACAAAAAATTCTAGTGAAAATTCTAGTCCATAAATTTTCCCCAAACTTTCCATATAGTCTCAGTATGACCTAATCTATTAGAAAAACAACCGAAAGTGTTGGTTACTAGTGGAAGTTTTTGAGATATTGTCCAAAAACTGAAAATAACTTATATGGCCGCAGAAAATCAAAAAATTCTAGTGAAAATTCTAGTCCATGAATTTTCCATATATTATTCCATAAAATTCCGCTATCTTATACAGCATAAGAACTTATATGGATGCAAAACATTAAAAAAATACATTTTAAATTCTAATCAATAAATTTTGCCCGTATTATCACAGTATGCGATGCAAATTTTACAATTATTAATTAAGAAACAGCTGAGTTCTCTCCTGCTCAAAATCCATTTTAATCGTATAGAATGTACAGATACCATATTTTCATCTAAAATTTATATTTCAATCGAAAATCAATCTAGAAGCCAAATTGAATAAAGATTGTTTATGAAATGGCCAAGTTTAGTCCAGCATGAACAGATTCTAGAATTTTGTCCAAAGCTTATTTTAAAATCTCTGATCAATATTCCTAATGCGCGGTAATTATATAACAAAGTTATATAACACATTTTGTAATCGAACCTTGATTGCAGGCGGATGAGGCAACTTGTGTTGACAAGTAGTATTACTCTATGAATGCCACTTGGGATTTAATTTATATGCGAAAATATGATCCGACACTCAATCGAGAATCATATGTATATTAGTCGGCAGGTGTTAGATGATGAATGGAGCATTGGACATCAAGTTTATGTATTTTTCAGTAAAAAACTTTTTTTTTAACAATTTTCTTTATTAATTGAATCTTTCAAACATGAAAATAACAACAAGTTTTCAAATCTTAACTAAGGTAATTATGTAAATCTGCGGAAGAGAATCTACTTCTTATCAATAAGTAAACTTAATAATTTTATATTTTATGTTATTACAGCCATCGTTTTCTTCTTTAATCTCGAAGACGTACGTATATCTTTTAGGTTTCGCGCCAGCAAATTAGGATGAGATACCAGTTTCCCTTCATAGCTGATCCGCATCATTTGTAATTCGTCTTTGGTAGTTAGGATGTTAAGGTCCTTATGTGCACCAGGATGCTCCTGTAATCATTATGAGAATTTTTGACTGGGTTCGTTGGACAATGTCGATATTCGAATTTGAGGTTGGCCTTTATAACTGACACCCATACGACCAAATTGGTTTAATCATTGTGATATACAGGAGAAGTTTGTATTCTAGGTCAATAGAATATTTCCCCATCAACCATTTCATTGAGGGATTTGTATTCCGTTCATTGTAACAGGCGGATAAGTAAGCCTATTTAAAGTGAATGTTACGTGGGACGATTTCTCTTCATTGACCTTTACTTCCATTTCTTTAGCCATATTTCGATGTCATAAGTATGTTGTTGCAGAGTTTCGGAAGCCGTTTGCAAATTTTTATGGCTACATACGATTGTCGTATCATCTGCGAAAGTAGACGTCAGAATGTTTTTCTCGTTCGATTTAGAGGTGTTGTATTTGACACAATATCTGTGATTTGACAAATTTCTGGCAACTTAAGATTAATTTTATGATGCTGACCTTATTTCTTTATTTTTTTACGTTGTTGTTGTTTTATTGTAATGGTTTTTGTTGTGATTGTTCCGTACATTGGTCTATTTCAGTATATCTCGAATTAAATACACAATCGTAGGAATTTCTTCCATTTGGCGTCAAATCTGTGTGACAACGACTATGATGATTCATACTTACTTAGACACAATCAACTTCCTAACAACCCCATTTCCTACGATTGTGTATTTAATTCGAGATATACTGAAATAGATACTGTTAAAGTTAGCCGAAAGTTTCCAGCCGAAAGATAATGCAGATAGTGTCTTGAATACAGCAAAAATCAGTCATGAACTCGAATTTAGGAGAATTTAGGATCGGGTTACATCATTCGGGTGAAGGAGAAATTATTTCAGTTTATAGGAATTTAATCGATAGGAGCGAGAGTATAAAGAGAGTTTAAAAATAGTCAAGACACTATCTGCATTATCTTTCGGCTGGCAACTTTCGGCTAACTTTAATAGGCTCTGAAATAGACTAATGTACGGAACAATAACTACAAAAACCATTACAATAAAACAACAACAACGTAAAATATAAAAGTAATTCGTACACAACGAAAAGTTAATTGGTAAAAATGAAGTATAGATGGAGAATATGAAAGAATCGAATTCCGTAGACTAGGTAGTAATTCGCTGGTGCCTACATATACACATGGTATTGTTCTATATAGAGACAATATTCCTATGTAAAATATCAACGTCAGTCGCCGCGGCCTGATGAGATGACTGATTTTTTCAAATCAGTAATCTCATTAAGTTCGAAACTGATCGTTGCGATTCTTGCAAATCTTTCATCTATAATTCAAATTAAATTCTAAATTCTTTCTTTAGTTACTCGGTGCACTTGCTCAATGGTTCCGTGCTCGGCTCTGAAATCAAATTGATGACTAGGGACGATATTTCGTAATTCCGGTTTAATATTTTCGAAAATAATTTTTTCGAACAATTTCGAGACGATTGGTAGTAAGCTTATTGGACTATATGACGAGACTTTGGTAGGATCCTTGCCAGGCTTTGGGATCATTTTTATAGTTGATAATTTCCAACACTCAGGGATATATCCTGATTCGTAAATTGAATTGAGTATTTGAGCCAGTCGTCCAAAGGCACACTCAGGCAGTTGTTTAAGCATTTCACCTGTATTTCGATCATACCCAGTGGCTTTGTTTAATTGAATTTGATGTGCAATGATAAATTTTACCAGGTGGTTTCTTTATCTTAAATTTCCTCACAGGCCTGATGGCTATATTTTCTGTCTGAACCACTAATAATCCAAAGTTTTTAGTGAATACACTTTCAAGGTGATTGGCAAAGGCTTTAGCGTTTTCCTAGTCACTTCTAGCCCATTCACCCTTAGAAACACGATTTGGCGGATTTGGTTGCTGAGGACATTTAATTTATTTAGTGGAATTCCACAGTGAATAGTTTGTGTCCAAATGGCTAGATAATTCTTTAATTTTGCATATAATCCATCTTGTTTTTGTTTGTAGTAGGCTTTATAGTTTTCTTTTTGCCAGATTAAAGTTATGTTTAGCATCTGGCGACCGACTAATTTGCCAAATGCGTCTTAAGCGACGTTTCTCTGTTAACATTTTTTCTATTTCAGCGGATGTTAGGGTATGTCTTGTATGTTTGCTCTTTGGTTTAGGTTGGGGCCGAAATAGCTGCGTTGCTACTAGTCAACGCAGCTATTTCATTAAAGTTTTCCATAGCAATGTTTATATCGTTAGCCGTCTGCATTGTACCCGTTACGTCGATATGTGAACTGATGTATATCTTGAATTTATACCAGTTAGTGACGGTGTTCGTTAGATAGTTATTCGTAGAACATGGCTTTTGGTCGGAACAGTAATGTAGTAAGACTTAAGAGTGGTTAGAAGATAATCCTAAAAGTGGTTTAGCTTGGATTATTCATCGGTTTATTTTACTTGTGACTGTAAATTCAAGGGCGTCAGGGATTTTTCGTCGATCAGTAGGCCAATAAGTTGGATGGCCACACGACGCAACATCGTAGTGGTTTTCGTGAATAACATTCATTATTTGACGTCCCCTGAGAGTAGTCAATCTTGAACCCCAGTACGTAACGTTGACCCAGGGTTGCGTAAAACCTTTTGTATATATCTGCTGAAACGTTATTATTTAGAGGGCAATATATTGAAGCGATGACTAACCTTTCTTTGTCTAGGTCCACACATACAGAGGTTGCTTGAATTTCCTCAGTGCTATATTCATTTAGAACATAATGGCAAATCCGCCTTTTTATAATAATAGCTATTCCTCCTCGACTTCTGCCCAAGGGATGTTTTGTATCATAAACTTCGTACCCATTAATTCTGAAATTGTGTTTATCGGTTAAGTGGGTTTCAGAAACTAACGTAAGATCAATTTCGTGTTTAGCTATGAAATGTTCTAATTCGAGATTGTGTTGGCTTATACCGTTTGCGTTCCAGTGGCATATGATTTAGATAATTTATCGAAGACATTCTACTTTCTGGATGATAGTGGTTTGATTTTGAATAGCATTGCTTGTGGCATATTTTGCATTGTTGTCAGTAACTGCATCATCAGTTGCATGTACTTATTCAGGGTAGGTTCAACATTTGAGGATTATGTTGGTTCGCGTATGCGAAGGTATATTATTCTGCGCATCTGGTGTAGTTTTATACTGCCTCCTTGGTGTAACAATTGACTAATATTTATCTAGACGCGGGGCATCCTCGGTAGTTTACAGCGTGGTTTCCACCGCAATTGTTACATTTTTTTCAGTTGAAGAATTCTTTGGTTTTGGGCTACTTTTGGTGTGGTGTAGTTCCCCGCATACGACGCACACTGATATCAACTTGCAATATGCCCTTGAGTGACCATATTCTTGACAGTTTAAACACTGTATTGGTCCGGACCTTTTCTTTGGTTCTTCTATGCGTTTGCGTATGATGTATACTTTAGTTTATATATTGGATGCACTTCTCCCTTTTTCAAAATGCTTTCGGATGGATCCAGCTCAACTTTGACCATTGGTTGTGCGGTTGCTTCAAGCGGTTCACGATCCTATGTATATTCTGTATCTTAAATCCATCTTCAACAAGTGCAGCCTGGATTTCGGTTGTTTCAACATGGACATCGATGCCTTTAATAATGACAGAAAGGCCCTTTGAAGATTTCAGTCGGTATGTATAATAGTTTCTGTTTGAATTTTTACTTCGTGTATTTTGCCTCGGACTAAATTTGTTACGTGAAATGTTTGTCCATTTGTTAGCACGCTTGATTTGAGTTCTTGCACCACCTTGTGCGTATCGACTTCGCGTAGATTGGAGGTGGCTTGTGGTTTTGATTAGCCTGTTCTTGCGTATTTGCATTTACAGTTTGGCTCTCTTCCGCATCCTTTTCGATGAACGTTTCATATCAGTTGTTTAGCGGTAGTTTGAAATTTTTGACGTTCGATTTCTTACTTATCAGTAGTTATTCTGTTTTTAGGCTACTCTTGTCCGTTTTACTGTAATTTGTGTCAATTGAACATTGCGTTTAGTGCTCTCTTTAAGGCTTGTGTCGCTATTGTGCTTTTCAAGGAGTTTATTCATCGGGTCGCCTACCACTTCTGGCTCCATATTCAAAATTGAAGTTGAAATTGATCGTTTAATAGTACTTGCGGTAGATGGTTTTAAAGGTGATCTCGTCACCATACCTCTTTTTAAGAAAGGATTGTTAAATTCCGTAAAGGTGTTTGTACTTCCGTCAGCCGTACTGGATTAACCAGCCACCAGACTGACAACTTCACTGATATTGCTTGTAGTTGTATATGTTGTAGTAACCAAGCTTTGAATCACTACATCATTGCGGTCGCTAGATCTCAACGAGTGAGAGCCCGCTGTTCACTCCCGAGAGCCGCCGGTACTGGGCATCCGATTCTCTGCACCGTATCTTTGTTTTGGTTGGTTGACTCTATTGAATATTTAGTTCTCTGTTTCTTCCCTTAGCATTTTATACCTACTGCCAGGTTTTTTTTACAGCCGTCCCTAACATGGAGAACAGACATTGGAAAAAGCCGAACAAATGGTTCAGGATTTGCCATGGGTATTTCCCCCTCAAGGCAAGTAGCTCGGGTTTTACCGCACCTGTTAGTCCAGCGCGAGGAGCTTGTATAACCAGTGCACCCCTCAAAAAAAAAATTGTATTTGTAAAATGATAATCTGGTGATAGCTGGTTGGTGAGCTGCTTTGCTTGTACCAACAGTGTTTAATTTAAATCGATTTTTTGTACATATGTATATACAACATTTTTGTTGTACATAATTTTAAAATTGTGCAGTGTTTTATGCAGTGAGAGAAACAAATCGTTATAAATTTTAAAGAAAAGAGACTTAAAAACACACGACTAAACTTATTATTTAACGTTCCAATTTTGAAACCCTGACTTTGTAAGTGCAAGGGTTTGAGCAACAGGACTACTCTAGCACTTAGATAAAGTACCCTCAAATTTTTAGTAAGTGTTGTGGAAGTTAATGTTTTCTCTGTTTTGGCCATATCCTCATATTATACCAATTTATCGACGCTGTTCATAATTGGCTATTATAAATGTTAATGTCAATTATCACGTGATTTTCTGTCTACACTGCACAGTAAGAATTATTAAGATTTTTCTCTTAATAACAAGACAACACGGTTTAAACTTTAATCGGTATGACCTGATAGAATGACACTGCATAATTTTGAAAACCGGAAATTCTGGTACCATCAGCACTTGTCGTGTCCAATTAATATTTATATTTATATATTTTAAAGATTTGAATTCTAACATCTGACGAACACATTCCACAAAAAAAAAAAAAATACTTCCTTTCAAATTCACTGCCATTGTCATTGTAAAACGTAATTTAATGACTTAACTTCCTTACTTCAAAATGCCAGGTTTAATTCATAGATAATCCGCCTTGAACTTATATAATTATTGCTTTTTTTTAGAAATCTTTCGTACATATTTCATTTCTTCATATTATATACAAACACTTTAAGTCTGTAATACAGCTGTGTACAGTATGTTTGTGTGTTTTGTGTCGGGTTTGGTAATTAAGTAAACCGAACAGTAAATCGTGTATAGACAGAAGCAATCAAAATCACGGCCAATAAAAATTTATGATTTATGAAGTTTCAATTTGCTGGGATATTCAAGTAACATGTTATTTTAACATAAAACATTCACTTGCCATGTCCATAAAATTGAAATGAAACTTTTGAGTAATTAAAATATAAGATATATGATTATTATACACTCTACATCTATCTAGTCTAGTGTTACCATTAGTTGTAAATTTAAATCTATTTATAGGAAATGCAAGGTTATTTGAACTATTTTCATTTTTAATTTACGACATTTGTACTATTTATAGTTTTACAAGTCTTGACTGGAGATAACACTCTACATGTGATAAAACATTGTCCTCGCCTATATAAAAATAATGTTCAATATCTTTGGTCATTTATCTCCTCGAACAATATCAATTCAACAACAAAAGTGTATATCTCAATTTATACGAGGCTTAATAAAATAAGAAAACATTAAATAATTGCAATCAAAGTAATGGCAACATGACATCATGCACATCGTGCGCGTACTAATCACACAACAATAGATTTTCATTGAATATAAAATATCAGTTTGTAAAAAAGAATTTATGTTCAATTTCCTTAAATCCTTCCACGTTCGACCAAGTCCAAGAGTAGCCGCTTCAATTAAGTTAAAATCTATTTTTATTCACATAAATAAAGTATATTTCTTCAGATCAACAAAAGATTCTTGTTCTATTGTTACACATTTTGTTGTATGCGTATAGATCGCGACTTTATGTCTACAATTCCTACTCAATAGACGACGTGAAATACGCTCGAACAAAACAATTAACAGCCAAAATCAAATTGAATATTAAATAATAATATAACCAAAAAAAAATTATTTGTTTATAAATAAACATTGAAATCGCTTATATGTGATTTAAGATTGACTTAATTGATCTTAAATACGCGGAACCAATTGTATGGTAATTCATCAAGTACCAAAATGTAATTTAAGACAATTGAAAAAATTTTGTGACGGGACTTCGACCTATATCTTCCCGATATGTATGTTTGTGTGTATTAGGTATCCCCACCATGACATCACCTCCGCATCCAATTACATACTAATTTCATGTTTTTTTTTCTAATTTGTTTCTAATTCCGTTTTATAAACATATACAAATAAGGTTTGAACCACAGTTCAAAAGATTTGTGTTTTGATTCGACTTAATAAAATCTTAACGCGAGAAGTAAACAACTGGCTGGTAGGTCGTTCGTATGCAGCTATACATATACCCAAATATAAAACCAATATAGAATGCGAAAGTATTAGGTGTGCAAGTAGAAACTAGACTATTCATTCCTGTTCCTGGCAGTCATTCCTGTTTTTATGACATAAGTTTCAATAATTTACAAGATGTCATTCCGTGTGCATCAATTTTAAGAAATTGATGTCGCCGATGAGCAACATTTACGTCATAGCTGCAACATTTACGTCATCTGTTCTGTATTCTAACACAATAAAAAATAAGACGGTAAAGGTTTAGAGCCGAACTCTATAAGCATTTTTGTTGCCTATAAAGGACTAAGTGGATAATAGTAAGAGAAATAAAATTATCAGAAGATGGGGATAGAAATGATTCAGATACCTCTCCTATTTTCCGCATCAACATTACTTCCAATCTGTTTCGTGTCTTAAAGTTTCGATATATAAATGGCGTTGCTGCTCGTTTTTCAATTGATGACATTGAAAGCGATTTGCCTAGCTCCTGCAAATGTTTTCTCCTTGAAATGGTCGATTTGGACAACTCAGGCATGTTAGTTGAATAAATTATACGCGTAGCTAATGCAGAGACATCATCTTGTAAAAAAACGCAACTGGCCATCTCTTAGTACGGCGTTTGGTGATATATTCGCCCAGCATTTTATCCATCGTATCCAATGCTTCTTCCGCAAATTTTCATCAAATTCAATTATATTTGATAATTCTGTTACTATTTGCACACATTTTTTGACGCCATAGAACATAAATCCTCCAGTTTTGCAAATAATTCGAAAGGAATTCGCGGCTGGAATTCAAAAATTGGTATAGTGAGCAATTTTTAAATATACAGTATGTGCAACAAGAGCGTGTACGGCAAAAACCTAAGTAAAAATAAAACTGCGATTTTTTTTTGTTTTTATTATGAAAGTTTGTTATATTTTCTAGTGCGCTATCAACTAAAACATAGTCAAGTCACCCTTACTGTTAATAATTGAATGCCTCTTTTTGTCCATAGTACCAACTAATTTTTCTGCATACTGTGGTGATACATTTTTCCATATTTTCCGAACCACTCGCGCTAGAGCGCTCAAATTTTGTATGTGATACATTTTCAGCTTAATCATCATGAGCGCCTATAAATTTTGATCGGATTGGAATTAGGTGCCTGAGATGGCGAATCCAATGTTGTAATGCTCTTTTTGAGTTTAAATTTCGAACAAAGTAGGCTATGGTGTTTTGGATCATTGTCTTCTTGTGAGATCAAATTAGGGTTCCCTGCTCCAATCTATTTCAGGATAGATGGTAACAAACCTCGTGAATAAGTTTTATTCATGAAAAGTGCGTTTAGGTTCCGTGTGGAAACGATTAATTCACCAAAACCTTGTTTGGTGAAGCATCTCCATACATGGAGCTAGGGCGGGTGCTCCACAGTTCGGACAATCCTTTTTTATGCTTAGTTCGCCAAACACGCCTTTTAACATTAAAACCCCAAAAGGATAACTGATCGGTAAACACAGTATTCGTAAAATCTTTGCGTTTATGTTCATTCGCCCACTATAGTCGCTTTTCAATGCATTTTTGTGTTACCAGTGGTTTGACCAAAGTATTTCCATATGCGTAACCATGTTCTTCATATGGTTATTTTTGGTAAAGTAGTATTCTTTTTCGCCAATTTTGCCCCAGCTGCATCCAGCGTAAGCGAAGAATTTTCATAACTAGCTTCAATAGCTGTATGATGCCCTCATATCCTCCTTTTTTGTAGTGGTTCAGATTTTGCCTCTATCTGGCAAATCGTCAACATTTTTATACATTGAATTATGTGTAATCGTGTTCTGTACAAATGTTTTCGACTTTTATGTATAAGTGCAGCAACTTGCAACCGACATTTTTGGTCCTTTCGGATGTGCACTTAAAAACATCACTTCAAATCGTTTTTTATAAATCTCACTCATTTCGTTCATATATGTTATCTGCTAAACAGTTACAGTTAAACTAATGTTTGTTTTAGAGCGTCCAAGAGGAATCAATAGAAAACCAATGTAAGCCCCGCCCATATTTGTTCCTATAGTTTTAAGTACAGTTATGCCGTACACGCTCTTGTTGAACATACTGTATGTGTGTTGTGTGTGTCGCGAGCCTGGCCAACGCGCGACGACATCAGTAAACTCATAAGCTACATTGCACACCTAAAAGATACATTAAACCAAATTAGTTCATGCCTCTTTGAAAAAAATCCTTTCCGATTGCAGAAAGAATATGCATCCGGACCGTGCGGCCTATTTATTAGGATATGGGTTCCATCGATGCAACCGACTAGTGGTTATATCCTGCATTGTGATTGGGAATTTTACAAATTCTTTAATATATATTAACATCGCCTCTAAAAACTCTAATATGTTTAAAGTAGTAAGCACCTAAAACGAGTACGCATATAAAACATATTAAAAATGAATATCTTACTTTTTATTTTTTTCGGAATCGATTTACTCCTCCCAGTAGTTCTTTGAAGTTGGATTGCCAATTTGTCAATTATAAACTCCGCTGCTGATTTCGTGAATCTATATCTATTAAAAAATATATCGTCTTCACATTCAAATGGATTTTCCCGTTTTTGAATACTTTTCGAGGTATTTGTCTTCGCCGCTTAACACGCACAATAATTAAAATGATAAACGTCACTTTAATATTTCATGCAGAATTGTTGGTGTTTTTTGTGTTCCGACCTCAAAATATTGGTCACAACTATTTTAGATTTTTTGCTTGCTAGTAAATCGCAAAATCGATCCAGCATTACAAAATGTCATTTTCAGCTCGCAACTTGCTAATTTGCTTGCTAGAACGTATCGAGCATGTACCCCGATAGGTTTTGGATTTTTTTTTTAAATACATTCAGAAAATCATTTGGTTGGCCATGCATTGTCTTCTAGATGTATAAATCGTACTAATAACTATGCAATGAGTAGTATCGCAGTGTGGCCACTTTAGTATAATTGTACTAGATTTACTACAATTTCTTTACTCAAAAATTTCAGTACGTACTTTTTCATTTCTCTCTCTCTCTCTCTCTCTCTCTCTCTCTGGCACTATATCCCATCAAGGGATTTGGCCGCCTCAAATGAGGTTTCATAATCATATTTTCATTTCGGATAATGAGTGATTAATTCATTGATCCTAAACCAGCCGTGAAATTTTTACCTTGTCACCACCGGGAATCGAACCCGGGACCTCCGGTCGCTGGAGCAAGCATGCTGATCACTTTGTCACCGGGGCGGTTTTTGATTTCTAGTACATACTATTCTTTAGTATGTAAATGTAGTTTAAATTTTCACTTGATTTCTGACATTTTTGGGAATCTGTTGGTACACATAATTTCGCCTCAATCCATTAAAGCGCAACAAATTAAATGTGGTAACAAATACGTAAACGTGATAACTGGTCCATATGGTGCCGAAAGAATATTCATTCATCATTGTTCGACCTCATAATTGACGATCATAATTGACGAAAGCACAGACTAACATCTGAAAAATGTCTTCTTATAATTTGTAGGTATTTTGACCTAATTACTGGAAGAGTCACTGACTTTTTTCCGGATCAATCAAATTGCCGGGTTCCTCGCATATTTTCCGAGGAACCCGGCAATTTGATTAATGATCTTTAATGGCTTGGAAAATATGCGAGTGTCGCATATTTTCCAAGCCATTAAAGATCATTTTTATAACCACAATATCGATTTACAGAACATAATAGGACTAGCTACCGATACCGCATCAGTCATGGCTGAAAATTTCGAAAGAAGACTATCAAAAAAAAAAAAAAAAAAAAAAAAAAAATATATATATATATATATATATATATATATATATATATATATATATATATATATATATATATATATATATATATATATATATATATATATATATATATTTATATGTATATATATATATATATATATATGTATATATATATATATATATATATATATATATATATATATATATATATATATATATATATATATATATATATATATATATATATATATATATATATATATATATATATATATATATATATATATATATATATATATATATATATATATATATATATATAATCATTTTTCAAATGGTCCCAAACGATTAAATGAATTTTCGTTTTTTCAAGTTTAATTTAATGTCCAAAATCATAGATTTACGGTTGTGTAAAACTCGATTGCTTTCATTCAGCAGTTATTCAACGAATCCTTGAACAATGGGATGCGTTAAAACATTATTTTTTACTTTATTATTTTGAGGGAAAGAATCGAAAAATCCAAA
This sequence comes from Nephrotoma flavescens, assembly GCA_932526605.1. Classification (NCBI taxonomy): domain Eukaryota; kingdom Metazoa; phylum Arthropoda; class Insecta; order Diptera; family Tipulidae; genus Nephrotoma; species Nephrotoma flavescens. Next base: position 143,036,358 of record OW052222.1, read on the forward strand.
CGCCCACGAACTTATCGAGTTTCTTAGTACATACAGTTTTAAATTATATTTAGTGTTTCTGCAATTTGCGCCAAAAAAGGTTAATGCTGTTAATAAAAAATTTCAGTCGGAAAAACCTGAAATTCAAAATTTATATTCAACCGTTAAATTAATTTATTTGGATAGTATTCTTAAAAACTTTATAATTTTGGACAAGCTTAAAATTAATATTGACGTGAAACATGTCAATAACCACGTATCAGTTTAGTCAATGTTTTTTCCTTGGCTTTAAACCCATATGAACTCAACGAAACTAGTTCGGTTGGGTTAGGTTCCATATGTCAACGTTTTCCGTCAGTATTTTAGAATTTTGCTCATTGTAAACTATTAAAATATTATTTAAGAGTAAAATTTTTTGTTTAATTAATCTTAAAAATGGGTCCGTAATCGAAATAAAATGTAACATAGATGTCAACCTAACCCGGTATCATAGAAACGGCACGAGATAACTCCCACAAATGTTCAACGCAACAAAACCTAACACCTTTTTAACTCGGTACATGTCAATCGAAACAGGGTAAGTAAAAACGCATTACCCTATAAACAATAATCTTTTGTTATTTATCCACATAGAACAAAATATACATAAAATGACTTATGTAGATATCCCGAGGTTAATCTATTTTACTACTGGCAATCTGTATAAGCCTAACAAGAACAATGAACTATAAAATAACTATGCAGATATATTTATAAGATACGTATATATGGATTAAATATAGAAAACAATTAAATTTGTGTATATAAATATGTATATCACTACTATAAAATAAGATTAACCTCGGAGAAATTGGCTAATAAAATTTGTACTACTTGATTTCGCTTATATATTTATTCCTCGACGAAATGCTTGATTTGGAAAATTTTAGAACTGATACATGTTTTTGAAAAAATTCACCCATCTGGTACATTTTGAAACAAAAATGTACTAGATATAGTACATCATTCAAGTTTTCAAGTGGTAACGCTGGTAGTGAGTGTGTCATAAGTTACACTATTCTTTCGCAGATGGCAATAAGGAAAAATATTCAAAAATGAAAGAGTATAAAACATGTTAAGAAGTAAGAATAGGACGACATATTTTTGCGGTTTTATTTCATAACTTAATTAGTAACAAAAAAAATTAAATATGTATATATTACTGAACTTTTTTTAAATATTTATTTATTCTTAAATCATTATTTTATTAATAATTTTAGTATAGTCTAAAAATACGTAAAACTAACATTACGTACGTATATTTCTTGTACGAATGACACAATTCCTAAATTATTTTTCTATTTTTGACATCTTTTTTCTCTCGTAGAACGCACAAACCAAGCTACATCATAAATGTATGTACTTTTGAGGCATATTGTTGTTTTGCAAATTGCAATAACGTCCGGAAAATGATAGAGAATAAAGTATGTGAAAAATAAAAAACATTTAGTATTATTACTCCATGTGTAAAAAAAGAAGGTTCTATACAGCGTGATTTGCGTATTTCAAATATCACACCCACCCACGCCAACACCAATAATTCAACCGATCCCAATCAACCGCATACCATCACACCCAAACATAATTACCACCCCACCCACTATCCAATTCAAACCCCCCAAAACCCATGTCACCCGCGCCACCCTATACTGCACCACTCATATCATCACCCTTTAACACCTGCATACCCACACACACACACACCACCCACACAAACCCTCATCCACCAAATCCCAAATCCCCACACCAAACCTAAAATACCTCATCCCACCCTCCCTCTACCCTGGCATATCACCACTCCTACCACCCCGATAACCACATCACCCACACAAACCCACATCCACACGAGATATATTTTTATTCCACATTCACATGCTCTATGAAATATTTTTGAATGCCCCATTCCACACGAGATTTGTGGGTTTTTGATTATTTTTTCAAGGCCACCAAGTCGTAATAGATAATGCATATGTATGTGTGTTTTATTTTGTTTTGTTCTTCTCTCTCGAAAATAAAATTTAAACTAAAGAGAGTCAAAAATGGCCTTGAAATATTTTTTATTTCATTTATGTTTGTGTTACTACGATTTACGGGGAAAGAAACGAAAAAAATCGTTTCTTTGATATCCAATGTGGAACCATCCAATAGAAAATAAAAAAAATCTATCAATTTTAAGGATGGGGTTAACAAAACCCTTCATATCTCCGAACACCCTAAACACAGAAATGTTCAAATCAATAGGGTTCTATCCCATTGCTTGAACTTTTAGTGAACAAATTAAGTTGATATCTCCATTCGTTCTCCAGGTATAGTGAACACAGGCGGACAGACGGCAAACCTAAACCATATAGCATTTTTTTTAAACCAAAATGCTTAAAAAGTTGAATGCTGTTCTTGCTATATGAAATTGATTAATTCGACTTTGAGTGAACATTCTGTGTCATTCAGCAGCAGCAAGATTTCGTGATGGCAGTTTTAGTCTTGAGGACGATCCACATCCAGGTGCAGTAAAACAATTTGAAGACGAAGAACTTAAAGTTTTACTAGATGAAAATCTATGTCAAACGGAAAAAGAGCTATCAGAACAGTTAGGAGTTACTCACCAAGCAATATCACTTCGATTGCATGCAATGGGAAAAATGCAGAAGGGAAGAAAATGGGTTCCTCATAAACGGACCAAACGAAATTTTCGCACTAAATCATTACGGATGATGAAAAGTGAATTTTATACGATAATTCTAAACGCAGGAAAACATTTATTGATCCCGGCCAAGCATCAACATCAGTTACAAAAATGAATATTTATGCAAAGAAATATAACTGTATGTGTTGTGTAATTGGAAAGGAGTCATTCTGGTGCCTGGTCTAACCGTTATACAGCTGAACGTTATCAGACTCAATTGATCAAATTACGTGATACTCTGGAGGAAAAATCCCATTTACCGACCAAAGGAGGCGTCCACATAAAGCAAAATCAACCCAGGAACTCAACTCATCTCCTCCACAGCATGCGGGAATTCTTCAGACTTCGATCTCTCTGATTACCACGTATTCAGATCAATGCCATCATATTTGAAAGACCAGTGGTCCATAAAAGTTGAAGATGTGCAAAAACGTGTCGATGTCTATTTTGCTTCAAAACGACCAAGTTTCTATCGCGAAGACATTCTTCATCTACCTGATAAATGACATAAGACCATAGCACAGAATATACAGAAGCGACATAACTCCATTTTGTATGAATTTCTTTCGACTCGAATATTTGTCCTTTTACATTAAAATATGTTGTAAAAAGAGTTTAGATAGGTAGATAATAGATAGCGCTAGTAGTTTTCAAAAAACTTAAATCGCTTATAAAATATTTGCAGTTGTTACGGGTGGCACGAAGCCAACCCGCAGATTTCATCTAAACACACAGAAGCGTCTCTCATGGTGATTTTGCCACTAGATCTCAGGGTTTTGGGTCGTAGGGAAGTTGAAGCTTGCATGCTCCTGGCCTACACCGTTTAACAGAACAAAAAATAGCTAACTAAAAATCTGAAATTAAATTAAATTTACTACAAAATGCGTCAACTGAAATTTGAGGAACGTGAATAAAAATAATAATAACCGGGTGTGCCCACCCAGAAACGACCGGATCTCCCAGAGTAACAAGTACAAAGTCTGCTGAAAAACCCCCGAATGACCTATCGAAGCACCTTAATATTGTTCGTTCCCCTCCCATCATACCAACCCTTTAAATTTAGTACTACATTCTAGAAATTATGAATAAATGGTGTAGCATAAAAATAAATCGAGCACAAATAAAACAAATCGCTAACCTTGCGGAAATTGTGTAGCATAAATTAAAAAAAAAAAATATTGAATGAAGTACAATAATAAAATGGGCGATGACCTTGAATATATGTTATAATATGAAAATAAAAACCAAAGAAAAACAGAAAAATATGACCGCCGATATATTTGATTAAAAAATATTTAATACAAAATAAAATTAAATTGAGATTGAGTAAATAAAATCAAAAATAATAAAAAAAATTAATAATAAAAAAAAAATGTACCTTGTGCCCTTCGGTTGGGCCCCCGGTAATGTTGGGAGTCTTCCCGCCTTTGGTAATAAAATTGCTGACATCGATTGGCCACCCATGATAAGTTGCCGCACACACTTGTTGATAACAATTATTTGCTCCGCGTTCAAAATTTTACCACTGACCCAAATTTAGACGGGACACGATTTGGACGCCTTTATGGTGGCGGCGCACGCCGATATATAAACTACTACTCCGTTAGGCAATCATGTATATTGTGGATTGGATTTTCTTGCCGATGAAAATATTTCGGCGGTACTTCACCACTTCAAACAATGGTTTTAATATAGAACTTCGTATTATCACACAAAATCACCAACCAACAAGCTAATCCAATATTCTCTACTCAAAAAAAATTATTTTCAACGCCAAAAAACAGAGTTTTCTTATTTTTTAATATTTTTATTCTATCACAAATTTAACAAAAAAATCCTTTTTTTTGTTGTATTATCAATTGTTATAAAAATTTTATTTATACACTTTATAAATCAAAAGGGTTTGTCTACCCCAAAAAATCAAAACTCAAACGATTTATATTCACAACTTGAGTTATCCAAAATTTAAACTAGACTTTTATTTTTGAAATCCAAAACTAGACTGTATTAACGCACATTAAAACTCGACTAAAAAAATTCTCGCACCAAAAAAAAAAATCTAGAAGAATATTTTCGTGAACGTCAAAAATACTCTTCTATATTCTTACTAGTCGCACACATGCACAAGGTGCACATTAGTCTCGCTCTCAAAATTATTCGACGTTTACGCTATACAGTAGAAGCGTTTAAAACGTAAAACAGAATATTGAGGCCCATGCACAATTAAAAACTTTAGTGTCAATTCCATAGAGTGTTACGACTACGTGTTCGTAACTACCTCTGTTTATATTTTATTCCCCTCGATTTGTGTCTGTGCTTAATAGGTTGGGAGGTTTGTGCCTTTGCTTCCGATAATTGATTGTTTTGGTTTTGGTACACCCTTTCTGTAATAACGCGACGGTAAGAAGAAATAAAGATTGAGAGCGAAACCAATATGCATCGAGTGTGTGCAAAGCAAAACGCTCTGGAAGAATGTTTTTTCTTATATGCTTCTCGTTTACATCAATGCGAATTGATGTAAACGAAAAACAGAGAAGAAAGAAAATTATTCAAGAACGTTTTGCGCGTCGTTATTTCGGTGCGAGAATTTGTTTTTTGGTTAGTCTAGTTTTGGATTTTTATAAATCAAGTTGTTGGTTCGTGATATTTGATTTTTTTTGTGATTAATCAAAAGAAAAAACATTAAAATATTATTGGAAGAAGTTTGTAATATTTTTTTTTGTTATAAAAAATATATAAATAAATTACGTTTTGTTAGTGTAAAATAAAAGAAAGCTTACGCAAAAGAATCAAATTAGTTTTTTTTATTGAAGTGAAAGTACGGTGTTGCAAGGACATTTGCTATGGTTGCCGTTTAATATCAGCGGTATCCTGATCGGTTACAACGGTGTTGGCTGGCACGGCGGCAGGTTGCTGTTTGTGATATAATTTATTGCAATGGATGCAGCATCAAACCCAAAGGATGGCCATTCCAAATTTCGGTTTACGGGTGGCCAGTTGAGGCCAGTGTACGGTTTACGGCGCAAAATCGCCTAACAGCATTTTTTTTGGTCAGAGACGAAGAGACACCCAACCCAGTTGGAACAGGAGGTTGAGACCATTTAAATTTTCCGGGATTTTGGAGAAGAACGCCCAACGATTATCATTATTATAAAAATTATTATTACGATCATTATAAAAATTATCGGCACCGCAAAGCCGCAAACCGTTTTTGTATTTTTGTATCGGGGAAAGGCCCCACAACGTTACGGGGGGCCAACCGGCAACCCATTTTTGGTATCGGGGAAAGGCCCCGTAACGGTACGGGTGGCCAACCAGCTGTCCGTTTTTCATTGGTTGTTTTTTAATTTTACTTTTACTTTTTATTTTCTTTTCTTTATATATTTTAATTTTTATTAAATTTTGAAAATTTTGATTGTAATCGAGCGCCGGATAACGGTCGACGGTCGCGCGCCTGGTGCATATTGGTCTCGCTCCCTCATTTTTTATTTTTTTTATTTGGAAGTTGGTTTTCTTTGTTTTTTTTTAATTAATAAAAGAAATACAATGAATTCTTAATTTTTCCGGGTATGGGTATGATGAGTGGGGAATTCCCATTATATGTTGCGCACCAAAGCACCTCTCTTCCGTTATAATTTTTTTTGTAATTTTTTTTTGTTGTTCGTTCCTCAGGTTCCGGCCGACAAATTTTGGCAGAACTCCGTATTATTATTTTTATAATTTGCGTTTTTTTTTTATATTTAAAATCTCTGTATAATCACGGTGTAGACCAGGAGCCATACAAGCCTCAACCCCCACGACCCATAGCACTTCTCACTGAGTCGTAGCCGGCAAAATCACCGTGGAGGCCTCTGCATGCGCTTAGTGAAATCTGCAGGATGACAGTAGCCATCCTGTAACAAGGGTAGATGGCAATGTCAGTAAAATGCATTAATTATTCGATGGTAACGAAATTTTCTAGAAATAAATACAAAAAATGATCGCAGATGAGCGCAACGTTATGACCCCGAAAGGAGGCGTAACACAGTGTACAATTAAAATTTTCTCTCAATTGGCTCTCTCAATTTCAAGTCACTTTGACTTTGGCTGCATCTACACTATTATGTAAGTTTGTAAAGAATTAAACTAAAATCGCAAAATTCGATTTAACGGCAAAAAATTCCTAATATCTGCAAGACCAGCATTTAACTTTTCCGTTGGAATTTTTGTGCTACAAGAATGGATGTATGGTGACAACATAACCTATAATTATGCATTGAATTAGTTGTTTTAGATATACGTCAAAAAAGAATTACACGAGAAAGGTTAAATATGAGTGAAGCTTTGCCGAAAAAGCTTTCAAATCGCAAATCGGTTGTATTAGCTACATTGAAACTATTCCAAACTGAAGTAGCCCCATTAATGAAAGCTGGGGAATTCTTGAGAAATACGGTTTGTATGATTATCAAGAAATCGATTTCAAAATTGAAATGATCGATAGCGTTTACAAACTGGTCAAATATTTGTATGAAAGGGTAACTATCAGGATTCAATGACATATTTATATTTCATTCTCGATCATTTATCGAGGATGGCCTAATGCACTAAAGGAGTTGATTAAAATTATTCAGCAGGAAAGTTATACTTATCGAGATATCATCGAATTCTTGGTGGAATTATATGTAAACTATTTCGAGCGGGCCGCCCCGTTTAATGATTTTTGGAACATTTTGTAGAATCCATCAATGCACTACGATAAGTATGTTTGATGATAAATTAAACATGCAATCGAAGGGAGCTGAATGCTGGATTGTGTCTTGAATTCGTAATGCTTGACTCGATGCCAAAATTAACTACTGGTACTGTAGGAAGAAACCAAAGCTAAAGCACAAGAAAGTAATAATTGGAAGTGCTGAAAATAATTGGAAGTACTATTAAATAATTTTTGTAGCCCATAAACATTTTTTCCTTTTGTAGCCACTCGATATAGTTGAGAACCCAGAAAATTCCATCAACCAACAGTTGTTTTATTTTTAAAAATGGCAGGTAAACTACTTCTGAACACAATAATTGATGTACCGCCAATTTTCGTCGATCCACATAAGTAGGGATTATCGAAGATCACAAGTAATGCTTGAGTACGTGAAATCGCCAAATTGAACCGCTTTACATCATCGACAAATCCAATAGCGTTTTGCCGGTCTTTTGTGTCCCTGGAATTATTCGGCAGACCCATTTTTTGGTGTTCCCATGTCAGACTCCTAGTACGCAACACTGTTGACTGCAAGAGGTAGTTATGCCGATGTCTAATGGATTAAATCCATTGTGATATAGCTCTATTCTGATATAGCTTGAACCACGATGGACTGTCGGTGAGTGGTAAATTCTGACCACGTAATTCGTGGAAAAAGACGATCATATTTTATACTCGATCTGGGCATATTCGATCAAAAATATAACCCGTGCACCAGAATATAGTATATCCTGTGAATGTTAAATTTTTAGCCGCAATCGAATCATTTTCACTAATAATAATACTCAGCTTGACAAATGATCACGAATAGTTTTACAGATAGTATAGAAAAGAGAGAATTAACACTTCTAAAAACTTTTAATGTTTACAATTTTTTTTTCAAATTTAGAGCCATCTATTAGCGTACCTAGGAACTATTTTAGGAGTATTGTAAAAAAAATGGTTTCTAACTGTCGTTTCTGTAGTATATTCTTTGACCATATAGATAGTAATGGCGAATATTTCGATAATTAATTTTTGTAGCAATTATATTTTCAATAAAGTTGAATTTGACCAAAATAAAACAGAGTTTCTACTTGCACACCTAATACTTTGTATTAGAATGAAATGGAAACCAGAACCAGCAGTAAGTATTATTTATTGTTGTTGCAATGTAAAACATGTAAGACATTCATTTCTCGCCCTTTTCCAAAACAATCAACACACAGAAATGTTATGTCGTTTAGTGCGAAAAATTTAACTACTGCACGATCGTAAATCTTTGTTGGTGCATTTTGGTATACGGTCGATATAAATTTAGTTTACTTTGTGCTCAAATTAGAATAAGAAAACTAATTTTTAGTGGACGTGATGAGACTGAATTTTGAGCAGATGATTCATTTCTGTATTCTTTAATTATGTAATTTTGCTTATATTGCAGGAACCAACTTAGGGCATATATTTGATTTGTTATTAAATTAACTTTGGTTTTCATTAAGCTTTGATTCTCAATTACATGATTTTTTGCAATAAGTGTTTCTGCTTAATTTGAACTGAGTTCCAATGAGATTTATTAGTTTAAATTTTGATAAATTTTTAACATAGGTGTTAGTTTATAACAATAATTTGTGTTAGATATCCTCAGCCTTCGTTAATGCAAACCCTGTATCTGACCAAAACATTGTTCGTTGGTGCTTATAATGTTGCCCGGGGTATTGCTTCAGTGACGGGGCATTATGGATTCTTTTAATTCGCTTTCTTACGCGTGAAAAGCTGGGATAATTCCACATGCTTCTGAATACCCAAAAAATTTGGGTGGTACTCTAACATAAAAGCTTCTCAAATTTAACAGCAGTGCTCGAATAATTTCGAGCCGGAATAAAAACGAATCTCAATATTGGAAAAAATGTTTGGTTTTGTTTTAATTAGCCGTACTTTGGTACATGAAATTATGCAATCACTGCAATTTAAGTTTTATAGGCGTTGGTTTTGCTTATTTATAAATGCATAAAATACAATTTTATGTCGTGAGAATTTATTATTTCATGATTATTGCTTTGGTATTGCCAGCCTATAAAATCGTGCATTTGGGATACCATTTTGGGCCAACTTCACAAAGATATGTTTAAATACATAATTCATAAGGGAGTACAGAGGTGCAAGTAGACGCAGCTATAGTAGATTGAAAATGAAAAGGCACGCAGAACTGATGAAGCTCGGAGGCGCTACTCTTACAAGAAATCTATACGATCTCATCGTCTCTATTTGGAACCAAGAAGAGCTCCCGGAAAATGGGAAGGCAGCGCTCATATGTCCATTGCGCAAAAAGGCAACCGTCTTAAACGTTAAAACTATCGTGGTATAGCTCTATTGAACACTGCTTGCAAAGTGTTGGCTAATGTTGTACTTGCCAGACTCATCCCTTTCGCCGAAAAGCGACTATCAATGTGGTTTTCGTCCTAACGTGATTCGTATGAACCACGAAATCAAGCAACTTCTAGGAGGTAGCGATATCATCGGATTCATCAAATCCAATCGAGTTAGATGGCTCGGCCATCTAACGTCGACAATATGGAGAATGTAGAAAATGTCGAAAATTATTGTTTTTGTTAGAAATCAGCATAATTCTATGATTTTTTCAATTCAGTTCAATTCAAACCCAAGTTTTTATGAATGACGTACTCCTATCCCTATACATAGAAATTTGTTGTTATGCTCGGAAAAAGGTATTATAATAAAAAATGGTATTTCTTGAATATACCTTAGCTGTCTTTGTACAATTTTAGAAATATTTCACAAAACCTAAAAACCCTTTGCTAAAAAGTAGAACACAAAAGGAGAAGAATACACAGTCATATTTTTAAATCAAATGTAGAGCTATCAAAATATACTACTTTGAGCCATGGTACTTCAATGAACAAAATCATCATGGAAGGATTAATAACAGCTACTACACAGGACCAATTTAATTTAGATAAAACCACTCAAATACCACAATATTTTGATGAAGCTAATTAATCTAGCTGGCAAACATATTCTACTGTATGCCACAATTTTGCTTAATAAATGGATATTAAACTTAGGTAATGAAGAACTCGACTTGACTCGAATCGACTTGACTCCAATCGATTCGGTTCGACTCGATTCGGCTCGATACAGTATCCTTTACAAAGATGGCCATAACAGACGGCGTTGCCTAGAGAATTGCTTAAAACGCCTCGTACAACGTTATGATTATCGATGATGCCTAGAGGGTCGCTATTCCTGGGATCATTTGGTTCCCGGGCAACAGGAATATTGAAATTTTATTCCCGGGATCCTGGGAATTCTCGGGATATATAATGTTCAATGTAATTTTTAATAAAATAAATATACTTCTTTTATTAAATGTCTTTTAAATTTGATGATGAAAACGCCCGTGCGCTTTCTATAGATGTTGAAGCTGGCTGAATGATGAGCAACGCATGTAACAGCTTAATTATATTTGTTCTTGGGTTACCGGTAGCTTTGTAAATTTGAATTTATTTTTGTGGAGTATTCTTTAGCATTTAGTTCAAATTCTGGTTTTCTGTAGTTTCCCCGATTTCCTTGCTCGTCATCTTCTGTTGCTGTCTTGAAACACTCATTTGCTGTGTAACCTGAGGCCGATTCCGATGATTTCTCTACAATAAATAATCAGTTCATAACATTCAACGCAAATTTACTGATGTTTTTGACGAATATGTCAATTGTTGTCCCGTTTCGGTTTCATCTTCCAAATTCAGAGTATGTTGAAATTTCAATAACGAGACAAACTCGATATTCCGACGCTCTTTGATTTGCGCTAACAAAGCATCATAAAACTCATTTGAAATTTCGTTTTTATTCGACGACAGCGACTTCAACAATAATTTTAGGATAGTGTCCGCAGCGAGAAAGTGTGCATCCCGTCGTCCTAGCGCTTCAATTGGTAATTTCAAATCAGTTAATGCCCGACGATTGAGTCGATGGTGTTTAGAAACCAGCATCCATATTATCCATATTATTCCACCTGGTTTTGCAATCCAAGAGCAAATTCAACACTTTTCCATGTTTCTGTTTTACATATGATGTTGCAAAATTGTGTTTCACACTGGCGAAAATTTAAAAAACTTTACAATGTTTCGAACCATTCCAATTGCCGCACTCAGGTCACTTCGAATGTGCATTTTGGAGAGATGTCGTCAGCCCAGGATTATAGTACGCTAAACACCAAATTGCCGGTTTTCAGGTTTTATTGATTTCTTTAGTTTCGGGCTACCATTTTTCGTTTCCACCTGCCAACTAAATCTACGTGCCCGTTCCTCGGGAAATTTTATATGTTTTTTCCGCTATCCGCGAAATCAACAAAATTCTTTTGTTGATTTTTAACCAATTTCAATTCATCTTGATCTTCCAATATAATCACCACGATTATTACATCCCATAAATTGGAAACAGAATGTCAGAAAAGCCAAATATCAAAGCGGGGAGGAGTTTACAGATACATTTGGCGTAACTCGTAAACATAGGGAAGTTAAAGCCGGTTGGGGTGATAGTTGCCCATCACCTGTTATGATTCGTTTGGATAATTCGCGGAACAATATATTTGATATATAAAATTCAAAATCTAAAAGTGAATTTTTCGGCAAGATGGTGTTACAGGCTGGCTACTGCCAACCTGCAGATTTCACTAAGCCCATACAGAGGCCTCCACGGTGATATTTTGCCGGCTACGTTCTCAGCGAGAAGTGCGAGGGTCGTGGGGTTTGAGGCATGCATGGCTCCTGGCTTACACCGTGATCATACAGAAATTTAAGGGGAACGCAAATAATAATAATAACCCGAGTTCCGCCGAAATTCGTCGGCCGGAACCTGAGGAACGAACAGCCACAAACAAAAATAAAAAAATAAAATAATCATAATGGTAGAGAGGTACCCCTGTGCGCGCATCCGCCCGAACTCGTACGGTGGTAACCACCGGTTCCGAATTCGGATGCGGGCACCAAGGGACCGCTTACCCTACGCCGACACAGGATGGGAAATCCCCCTCATCGCACCCAACCCGGAAAAATTAATAATTCATTTTTTTTATTTTATTTAATTAAGCACAAAAATACAGAAATACAACTTCCCACGAGAAAAACCGCAAGGAAGGGAGAGAACGAGAGATAGTGAGAGAGAGCAATACGTCCGCTCGAGACCCGCGCTCGATTACAAAATTTAAATTTTAATATAATATAAAAAATATAAAAAATGAAATAAAAAAAATTAAAAAAAATAAAAATGAAAAAAATGGTACCTTAATTAATTATAAAGACTGTTGCGGCCTTGGTGCCGTTGGTGTTGCGGGGCCTCTCCCCGATAAAAACCATGGGTTGCGGCCTTGCGCGGCCGTCATGCCACAGGGTCGCCGCCCCGGACCGTTGCGGCTTAGGTGCCGAATGAGTGGCGGGGCTTCTCCCCGATAAAAATTCACAAATGGCCGGTTGGCCACCCGTACGTTGCGACCTTGTGCGGTCGAACGTTGCGGGGCCTTTCTCCGATACCAATAAATTAAGTCGGGCAACCGGTTGGTCGGCTACCCGTTCCTTGCGGCTTTCTATAGCAGCCGATAACCAATATAAATGCCGAAAATAAACCGTTAATCAACTTCCCGCCAAAACCGCAAAAATGTTCGGCGTTGTCTAGCCCAAAAAAAACGTAAAAAATGTTGGGGTTGTTCACCAAACCCGTAAAATATTTTGTTTGGCGTCCTCCCGCCGTTAATCGAAAATTTGAATGGGCTCGTTGATTATGTGGTACCCGTAGAAATACGGTACCCACTGGAAATAATTTGCGTACCGTTGATAAATGGCGGCACCCGTAGAAATACGGTACCCGCTGGAAATAATTTGCGTACCGTTGATAAATGGCGGCATTCGTTATACCGCGTTTTGACCGCCCGTGAAATGTGGCTGTGTCCTCGCCAATTTTGGTGCTCGACCGCTTCAAATTAAACCAAACCACAATCACTAAATAACAAACTGACTTGGCAAACACCACTAAGGCTCAAGTCAAGATTTTAAATTTAAATTTAAACCGATTTTTCCAATTAGAATTCACAACCGAATTTCAACTGATCAGTATACACTTATAAAATAAACGTTTTCAATACTATCGATCAAACGAGGAACTTTCTGTTCTTCTCGTCTAACCAACTAATTTCCACTTTTTATGAAACTCAAATTTCACTTTTAACTTATTACAAAAAAACTCAATCATCGACTATCATTTTTTTTAAACATTTTTTTTTATTTATTGGTAGCCAAAGGCCAATTCAAAAACTAATTTTACAATTTTTACTCTTAAAGCCAAGCCAAAAAAACTGCACTTGACTACATAAAACCAAAATCCACACTTGACTTTTTCAAATTTTTACTAGACTTTATTCTTTAAAAATCACAAATCGCCCGTAATATCCAAAATTTACTACTCCACTAACTAACTAAAAAAATTCTCACGCCGCACAAACGACGCGCAAAACATTCCAGAAGAATTGTCTTTCTTCTCTGTGTTCAATGCGAATTGATGTAAACGAGAGGCATATAAGAAAAACATTCTTATGGAATACTTTTTACGCTATTTGCCGTAGGCACTTGGCGAAACACACTTATACTTAATAAACACATTTTTATTAATCACTTGTTTTTTGTTTCGCAGAATATTTTGAATATTTTTCAAAAAGTTTAAAAAATCACTCGATCGATTTCGACTTGTTAGGTCATCATCAGGAGTATCTACTCCGAGTAGATACTCCTGATGATGACCTAATAAGTCGAAATCGATCGAGTGATTTTTTAAACTTTTTGAAAAATATTCAAAATATTCTGCGAAACAAAAAACAAGTGGTTAATAAAAATGTGTTTATTAAGTATTCTTATGGAATGTTTTGCTGTACACACGCTCGATACACATTGTTCTCTCTTTCCTATTTTCGTTTGGTTACCATTACCAACAAAACAAAAACGTCGCGGGTGCGTTCAGCGCACAATTAACAAACAACTACCGAGGTGAATATAATTTGTGGTTGCGACCACACAGTCGTAACAATGGTTTATACAACTTCCATAGAGCAGAAACGAACTCAGAGACAACATTTAAACTCCCACCTACCATTATAATTTTTAAAAATCCGGCAAACAAAAATGTGTTTTTACTAACACATTAGACATTAACAAAATACGGATTCACTATTCTTTTGACAATTTGGTTGATGATAAAACCACAACGTCGTAATCACCTGCAAAGTGAAGGCACACAAAATATAAACTTTGTATGAAACTTATAACCTATATTGGCTTACAAAGATATTTTTGATTTGCATTTTAATTTAGCTTTCTTTGATCCAAAGAATAATTTATGCAACAAATGTGAGGAGCATAAGACAAAGGAACAAAATGGAGTCATCATATTTTAGAATCAGAATTTAGACAAAACTAATAATGAGGGTAACACTAGAGTTTTAGTCATCGATCTACAAAATGATTTTGCCTAGAAAAAAGCTAACGTGATCTGCTTTTATTATAAACGGAACTTTCTGTAGTTTAACTTACCTGGATATTGCAAAGACAATAAAACAACATATTGCAGTATTTGGAATTAAACGACCCAAGGAAGAGGAGTCAATCAACTAGCTAGAGCACACGCAAAAAGTTTACAAGCAGTTGTTACTGATTTTCCACAATCCAAACAAATTATTATTTGGAGTGATTCTGAGAATCGCAACTCTATTTTGCCACTATGCTCACTGAAATTTCTTAACGAAAGTCAATCTGTTTGTGAGTATAGAACAGGCGTATTCTGAACCGGGACATTCTCTAATACAAGAAATGGATCCCGTACATAGCACAGTGGAGAGATACTTGAAGAACGAGAAAATATATTGTCCAATTGGATTAATCCAGTTATTATCAAATGCTAAATATCCAAAGGTAGGTTTAAGAGTATAATGGAAATGAAGAATACCGATTTCTGGAACTATAGTCTAGTTGCACAAAAATTTTACTTTTCTTGTATTCCATACACGAAAATAAAGCACATGAATTGCTTGATATTAAAAATTCTGCATTTAAACGGTCATTTAATGATGGTTTTGCCGTCGAATCCATAAACAAACCTACAAGTTGTATAAAAGAACACGGAAAAGCAACGAAAATATTCCAACTGAAATTAGTTTTAACGTTACCTTATGGCAAAAGGACAATGTCAGGTTAAATGAAGAGAAGTGGAAGGATTTGATGAGTTTTTTAAAATTATGCTCAGAAATGACCAACAATTTATAATACAATAATGCAATAAACCACGAGCTATTAGCTTGAATGAAATTAGGGACCAATTATTTGTATTCATAATGACATTTTGCTATTAATTTTTATTAATTTGCAGTGTTCTTAAATAAAAAAACTTAATTGATAATACTTTTCTGCTTTAATTGAATAATAGTTTTTCCTTTTTACGCTATTTGCCGTAGGCACTTGGCGAAACACACTTATACTTAATAAACACATTTTTATTAATCAAAAAAATAATAGTTTTTCACTAATAGTTTTTCATTTTCTATTTATTCAAATTTATGCAACTCCACATAAAAATAGCTAGCGGCCTGGATGTCGTGCGCCAATTAAATGGTTTACATTAAAACTGGTTTCGCGAATCATACAAACCGGAACAAGTCAACTCGGCGAAACCAACTCGGCGACGGACAACTCGGCGATGGACAGCTCGTCGACGAACAACTCGGCGACGGTCAACTCGGCGACGGTCAACTCGTCGAAACCAACTCGGCGATGACAAATTCGGCGACGGTCAACTCGGCGATGACCAACTCGGCGATGGTCAACTCGGCGATGCTAAGCTCGGCCACGGTAAACTCGGCGACGGAAAACTCGGCGACGGAAAACTCGGCGACGGTCAACTCGTGTAACGGTTCGTCGTACTCCTGTGCAAATAAAAAAAATCACGCGTTTTAACCGTTAACAGACTCTTGGTATATTTTCTGGTGGTGCAGCATATTGCCGGCTAGGTGGCAGTCGTACGGGGTGAGTTTTTCCACCATTTCCCAAGAGCTAGTTATGCTGCTTGACTTATCACACTATATGGGCACTCATTAATTTAACACTACACTATCATATTTGAATGTAACTAGTTTAAGATCGTTGTTCTTGTGATCTCGTTCTTAACCCACACCTTCCTTAACATTTGGTTCTCCTAAACCCCCTTTGTTAGAGTGTGGTTGCACTTACTTCACCATTTTTATTTTAGCTTTAACTCCACATATTTAATTTTACTTTACTTCACGAGAAAACTGTTAACCAACATCACACTCAAATAATTACACCCTGAGGAAAACACTATACACTTTAAGTACAACTCAATTTAGAGAACCCAGGAATGATTCGAACAAATTAGCAAAATAACTAAATTGGGTAATTGAATTAGTTGTAAAAATCACTTTTCTTTAATAAATAAATAACTTTAACATAAGTAGTATTTATACCAAGGCATGTATATAAAATAAATATAATATAAATAAACGTTCTTGCTTATGTTAATAAATTATGACAATAGTGTTAGTCCATAATATTTTAGTGTATATGTAAATATAATATATAATATATAATGTAATCAATGTGTTTAATATAAAAATGTAAATATGTAAATATATAAATAAATTCAATAAATAATTAATATAGTAATAAATAAATAAATAATATTTTGTTTTAAAACCACCCGCGCATAATTCGAACCATGGTTCATATAGGGTTAACTTTGGATTTAAGTTTTATATTTTCATTAAATTGGCAAACGCCCTTAATAATAATAATAACAATAATAAATAACAAAAATTTGCTAGGCTTATAACTTAAAATAAATATTCATGCAATAAATATAGTATGAGTAATGATAATTAGAACATTTTTTTGTCTAAACAGTTTTATTAAACGATTCTTGAAAACATCACACTTTGTCATATTTTATGTAACCACCCGTTATGGTTGTACATGTAATTTTTACGCGTCCGAGGTCATTTTTGGCTGTACCCGTAATTGACGGTTAACCGTGATTGTATTGGTACTCGATTGGTACTCATAATAATTGTAATGGATAAATACTAAATAATAAAAATAACACGCTTACCAAGAAAAACGGAAAAATTTTAAGGTGTGTCTCAATTTGGGGTTTAGAATCTTTGATCCGTTTCTAAAAATTTACGAAATATACCAAATCATTAGTATATTATGCGTTTGTAAACAAAATTAATTAAAATATAATGCGAAAATTACCTTGGTAAGCGAAGAAAATTAATGAAAATCTTCAATTTTAATCCAGCTGTAGATAAACACTCGAAGCAGCTATACACAAAATCTGATGAAGTACCACAACTTTATTTTAGCCCGTTTATTAAAATCACGTTATTACTCGATAGATTTAAAAAATTATAGAATGCTATCTATTTCACTTTTGTGCATAAATACACTATGCACATTCACTGATGGGTTGGGTATACTTCACTATACCGTGGTTACACAACTAATGATTATATTGAAGATTTTAATTAACTTTTCAGTTATTGTCGATGGTAAACGAAACAAATATTTATGCATCAATTTTATCTATTCAAATCTAGATGTCTCATTTTAGAGTTGTGCGCCGTTGTTATCTTGATATACAGTACCCGACAAAAGTGTTTACCTACGCACGAAAAATTTGGGTGTGATGTTTGTGATTTTTTTTTTTTATTACGCGGGTAAATTGTAACAGGCTACTGTTACACTCGGCGTCGGTCAACTCGGTGACGGGAAAAAAATTTCAAAATTTCAAAAATAAAGATAAAAATTGACTTATTCCTGGAATGCTCTCAAAAAAAAAAAAATAATATGCAGATACATGTTCGAGGTGTGCTAGTTTGGTATGTCTTTGTTTAATTGAAAATAGTGCTTTGGGAATTCGATTCGATAACGAGAGTATTAGATTCATATTTGATTTTAAATAAGAATCGTTCCAATCACATTCAAATCAAATATGAATCTTGTACTCTCGTCATCGAATCCAATTTCCAAATAGCCCGATTGGATTATTCTACTATAATGTGATAATGTGAGCATGTTTTGGTTTCTTTCTGAATGAAAAAATTGTATTCTAAGTATAAATAATTAAATAAAAAAGATTGTGAAAAACTACTTTGAACATCAGTTTGTAAAAAGTACTTAAAAGTAGTACTTAATTATAAGTAATGTATGTCCAAAAAGATTTATTTTAAATAAAACTCCAATATTTTGTTATTAATATAAATTGTATATTTATTTTTTAAGCATTAATAATAAAATTAAATTTTGTATGCCAAAAGAAAGCTTTTATCGAATAAAAAATTATTCGCTAAAATTTACATACTGATACATACTTGGTCAAAATTCATCTGTAAAAATTTGCAAATACGCTTATTAATAATTAATTAAACATATTAATATTAACAATTTGATTATGTAACTAGAATTTATTGTATTTTTATATTATATCTATTCCACATAGCACTATTTTTAATAAAACACAGACAAACCAAACATGCACACCTCGAAGATGTATCTGAATCATATTTTATTTACACTTTGTGGCGACAAAACACAGCATTTCAGCAACTAGTCAACTTTTATCTTCATTTTTGAATTTTTTTTAAATTTTTTCCCTTCGCCGAGTTGACCTTCGTCGAGTTGTCCGTCGTCGAGTTGACCGTCGCCGTGTTGTCCATCGCCAAGTTGTCCATCGTCGAGTTGTCCGTCGCCGAGTTGACCGTTGCCGAGTCGACCATCACCGAGTTAACCGTCGGCGAGTAGACCATCACCGAGTTAACCGGTTAACTCGGTTTCGCCGAGTTGTCGCGTACCGTATACAAATTAAATATTTACTTAGATAAAATAAGTTTTACCAAGATGGTACAGGGTCCTTTCCTTCTGCGAAACAAATTTTCATAGAAAAGTTCGAGTTAGCGCAGGTAATCGGCTACTAGTCACCCTTCCATGCTACCGGGCACTAATAATACCGCTAACTGTCAATTCCAATAGAAATTTGGAAATTTATTTGAAAATTATCATTTCAATGGGTATATAGCGTAAATTGAAAATATCTCCAAAGAAAATTTTATATTTATCGCGCTACGCCGTTGGTGAATTAAAAAGATAATGCGGCATTATTGTGGCAAAATGGTTAATCAGTATTAGAAATCAAATATTCATTATTAAAGCCTTACATATAAAGAAGTTGTGAGTCTGAAACAATAATTTATGTTTTTCAGAAAATTACGGTATTAACGCTTAGCGTACTATAATCCTGAGCCGACGATATGGTTGTTCAACAATGAGATCATTCGGATTCGTCTCATCGTCATTGGTTTCAGAGCCATTTTCATTAAGGAATTCCTCTGCGTGATCACTATCACTAATATCCTCTGCTTCTCGTTCCCCTGTTGTACTGCTACGTTTCTTGTAAATGACATCCATAACTGCCAGATGAATGCCATGATTATAGCAAAGTTGATGTTGATATTGTGAATCTCGTCCAAATTTTATCATCACTGCTGCTCCGACGGTGGTTGTTGCCATAACATCTGTCAGAGTAATCCCAAAATCATGGAACTTGTCATCATGAAGCTCAATAGCTTTTACAGCTGTACAGCTTCCAAGTATAGTCTAATTAATTCCAAGTGGATGTAACACTGCTTAAAATGTACATTCACTGTTCGCGCTCACCCAATTTGACCCTGCCTATAATTTATTATATTTACTTTATTTTTTAATGTTTCAATTAATGCCGTTGTTGTTTTTGGATCACTGTTAAATTTAATATTATATATTATATTTATCTATTCATGTATTTGTGAATTTTCGAAATTATTAGACATCATAGACTGATGCCACAATAGGGTAACTTTTATCTGGTATTTTTTTCGTTTCTTTCCCCTTTACCAATAAAATCAAAAAATCGCGGCGCAGATAAAACCGATTTTATCGGTAAAGGGGAAAGAAACGAAAAAAATACCAGATAAAAGTTACCCTAGTGTGGATATGCACATACACTTTCTTTTGTTACATTAAAGGAGTCGCTCTAAAACCATTAACGTAGTCGCATCATCATTAAAATAAGTATATGCGCATAAAAAGTTTAACATAAAATTTAATTATTGTAATAGTCGTTTGTTTTAGTGGAACATTATTGTCTCGTTGGTTTCATTAAATGAACATTCGGATGCAATCCGGAGATTTCGTCACTGTCGCTGTCGCTGTCGTTTCGCTGCAATTGATCACTTTCGTTGGGTTTTTATTGATTGATTTCATCAAGTTATCGTCGTCTCATTTGGAGTTTTGCATCACGCCATCAAATATAACTGTATCGCAACGTGGAACAAGGTCGTTGGTATCGTATGACTTTTTTTTATTGCTATCGTATGTTTTTTGTATTTGGTAAAACACGTGTTAATAGAATTGTGTACTGCTAAGACACATAGTGATATAAAATTCGTTAATGATTTTTGGTGATAGTTCAAACAAAAAATAATAAAAAAAAAATTGTTTAATAAGAGTGTCGGTTTAACATTTATAACAATGACTGGACAAGAAAAAACGAAGATTGTGTTGGCTGAGCTAAAAGCACAACGCACAACTATACAAAAGGCTCAAACTCGAATTAAAACCGACAAAAATTCTCCGACTGAAACTGAAGCAGCCACGCGGTTAGGCTTGCTTGAAAATCATTTCGCGAAGTTCGAGGAAGTCCAATCGGAGATCGAAAGGCTAGATGTATTAGCTGGACAGCGATAAACGGGAATTCTTTGAGGAAACCTACTGTTACGCTAAATCAAAATTATTAACAAAAATTATTAGATGTGTTGGGACTTAATCGTATACGGGAAATCATTCCAATCTAGTAAAGTTGCCAACAATTGAAATACCTCAGTTCTCAGCAGAGTATAAACATTGGACCGATTTTGTAAATAGATTCAATACGTATATTGATGCAGACGATAATCTGAAGCCGTTAGAGAAATTCAACTATCTACGCAAATGTCTGAAAGGTGGAAACGCTGAGAGTATGTTGGCGTCATTGGAGTTAACCGACGCAAATTATGCTGAGCGTTAACATTATTGAAAAAACGTTTCGACAACAAACGGCTCATTTATCAAGCTCACATTCGAGAAATAACTGAAATTCCAACCACTGGCAAATCAGTGTCATCTCTGCAAAGGCTTATCGATACAGTCAACGCCAATCTTAATCATGAACAACTTGCGAACGCATTAATGCTATGCATATCGTATTTGGAAAACTGTATAATGCTACTCAAATCAAATGGGAGGAAGACGCACCCACTACTTCTGTACCGACCTGAAAGGAATTGGAAGCATATCTAGTCAAACGATGTTTGATGTTAGAATATTCAAATGCCAATCGATCGCAATTGAATTCTATATACCATACAGTCGTCCACAATCAAGTCAAAGATCGTTTAATTCGTCGAATTTTCGAAGTGTTTCGTTAACCGCACAACTGTCAATAATCAAGATAATTTGCACTGTGTTTTTTGTGATCAATCTGGTCATTTGATTTCTAAATGTTCTAATTTTCTTGAATTATCACCTCTATCTCGTTTTAGTGTTGTGAAACATTAATCGTTTCAGTAAGAACCATCGAGTTCGTGATTGTTGTGGGATTAGGTGTAGCATATGTCATCAGCGACATCATTATTTGTTGCATATCGAAAGAAATCGTCAACCATCGCCGACGTCTAATCCATCGTTACCATTGTCACCAAATCCAGAGGCTGTCTCGATAATCAACTCACTCGAACGCAATCAAGAGGTAGCTATCTCAAGTTCGACCATACTACATTCTTATAATAAAGAAGTTCAAGCTGAAAACAGTGAAGGTTCCGATTATGTTAGCTACGGCTGTAGTTCTACTTCGAGATTATGCTGGGCAATTCGTCAAATGCCGTGTGTTATTGGATTCGGCATCTCAACTAAATTTCATCACCTAGTGCTTGGCTGTACTAGATCAGCGGAATAAACGATATCATCAGCAACCCAACAGAAGTATCGAAATTGAAGACTGGAATATTCCATCTGGCAATTCCATTGGCAGATCCGTTATTCAAGCAGCCACATCGTATCGATATGCTTATCGGTGCCGAAATTTTCTATGAGTTATTTGAAACCGGCCAAATAAAATTTGCTGAGAATCTACCGTTGTTGAGGGAGACAAAGTCCGGGTGGATCGTGTCTGGTAAAACTGCTAACATTAAAAATAAATACAACTTTTGTACTGCAGTTGCTGAGCCTAACCACGAAGAAAATACCGCATCATTACATGAACTGCTTGAACGGTTTTGGGCTGTTGAAAGTTATTGTGTAAATAAACCAAAATTTTTCCATGGAAAAGGCTGAATGTGAAGCTCATTTCGTTCAACATCACAAATGACTGAGGTCCGGAAGATTCGTTGTCAAGCTTCCGTTCAACGAAGATATTTCATTAATAGGCGATTCGTATTGTACCGCTAAAAATCGTTTTTTGAATCTCGAACGGAAATTGTCGAAATATTCAGGTCTCAAATGCCAGTACAAAAGTTTAATTCATGAGTAAATTTCGTTAAACCACATGGAAGCCGTTCCAGCAGCAAAGCTATCAAGTTGTAAATACTTTATGCCCCACCACTGCGTGATTAAGCCGCAAAGTTCGACCGCGAAATTACGGGTTGTGTTCGACGCTACAAGACGCCTTTTGGAAAGTCGTTGAATGAAATTCAAAAGGTCGGACCGACAATACAGAATGATCTGTTTTCGATATTAATTCGGTTTCGGTTCAAACGATTTGCAATCACGGTCTACGTCACCGAAATGTACCGTCAAATACAGGTCGATGATGCCGATTCCTACGTACAATGCATCTTGCGGCGGGATAACCCAAACGAAAAAATCTAAGTATTTCGTCTTAATTCCGTTACATACGGTACAGCCGCTGCACCGTTTCTTGCAATTCGCTGTCTGTATCAATTGGGACACGACAAGACGTTATACGCATTCTATTGGATCGACCGCAATTCTAAACGACTTCTACGTCGACGATATGCTTAGTGGAGGTGATACATTCGAAGAAGCCTTGAAGCTATAAAGAAAGAGCAAACATAACCAAACGCCAAGTTTTATCCGATATCGCTAGTTTGTTTGATCCACTGGGATTAATCAAACCGATTATTTTCTTGGCGAAAATTTTGTTGCAACACATATGGAGATTGAAAATTGAGTGGAATACGACTTTACCAGAACAATACATCACACAACGGGTAAAATTTCGAAATCATTTACCATTGATCAACAACGTCAAAGTTCCTCGCTTCGCTTTGTCGCCAAATCATGACGCAATTGAGATTCATGGATTTTCAGACGCATCAATCACAGCATATGGAGGTTTCATCTACTGAACGAATGTCGTACAATCAGAAGTTTCAATTAGGCTGTTGTGTGCCAGGCCTCGTGTTGGCGCAGTTCTTTTAGCAAATTTGATGGATCGTATTAAGTCCAGCATTAAAGTTAACAGAATAACATCGTATTGTTGTAATTGGTAAGCAGCACATCCATCAACGTGGACTACTTTCGTCACAAATCGTGTCGCCATCATACAACATCTGACATCATCTTCGGACTGGAATCATGTTGCTTCAAAGGACAATGCTGCTGATCTCGTTTCGCGTGGGGTATTGCCGGAAAAACTGCTTAACCATAGACTATGGTTTTTTAGACTGGAATTTTTATCGACCTCTCATCTAGTTGGCCAAAATTTAACAAGTTGTTTGATTCGAACTTGATTGCGGAGAAAAGGAAGAATAGTGATGTCGTCATTATCGCAGTGCCTAATGATTTAGATTGTGTTCAAAAAATCAAATATGTCAAAAACTTTTGCACCACTGTAAACATAATAGTCGGTCCAAATTCATATGTAAACCAAAAACATATGGCTGTTTGGCTGTTGCCGAACTGAACCAATCGCTGAGGTTTATCGTCAAAATCATACAACGCCAGAGTTTTCAAGAAGAATTTACGCTGTTGTTTTCCAATAAACAAATTCACTCGAAGAGGTTCGATCAAAAATGTAATCCGTTTCTCGATGACGATGAAATCATTCGGGTGGTAGGCCGATTGCAGAATTCGGATTTATCATTCGAATCTAAACACCCGATAATTTTGCCGAATTTTCATGTATTTATTTTTTCTTTGTGTAGGCATTTTCACGTGAAGAATTGTCATGCTGGCCCTCAAGCACTGCACGCTACTCTTAGGCAACAATTTTGGATGATTCGCGGCCGTGATGTAGTCAAAAAAGTGGTATACAAATGCAATTCACGCTTTAGAGCTCGGCCGAAGTTATACAATCGTATTATGGGAAGCTTGCCAAGACATCAATCATGTACGGGCCAGACCGAGTTCGTTACAAAGGCCGTGGCCTGTGATTGGATAAAGCATATATCGCAGTGTTCGTATGCTTTGCGACGAAAGCCCTTCACATCGAAGTCGTCAGCGATCTGTCGACCAAAGCTTTCCTCAATGTTCTCGATCGTTTTGTTAGTTGCAGAGGATTTTGTCGGTAGCTTTACTGCGATAACGGAACCAATTTCGTTGGAGGTAGTAGAGAGCTGAAACAGCTACGCACAATATTTCAAATTAATTATTCAAGCAAAATTGGATCCTAATTATTGTGATAGTCGTTTGTTTTAGTGGTGATTAAAATTGTCGTGGTTTCATTAATGAACATTTTTCTCGTTGGTTTCATTAAATGAACATTTTGTGTCGTCGGTTTACTACGTAGACATTCACATTTAGGTAACGTTGATCTGTTACACTCGTCTATTCATCTAAAAATTAGACTGAACTTTCCACTCATTTTTGTGAGGCTTTCTGGTTTCAATTATTGTGTGAGTCACGTCAGAAATCCCATTTTGGAAATCCCACGGTTTTCTTATTTTGTCGAGTAGTATTTGATTGTGCAATTTTGTGCGTCTAACGGTAAAATTTGTGCATAATGTACTTTGGGAGATAATGTGGGATTTCTGACGTGATTATCACACCAGAAATCCCATAGATCCGTTTCATGATTAAAGCATATGTTTTGTTTTAGTTTAATTGTGCAGAACTGTGCATTTCAAAATCAATTTAGTTCTCCTCCAGAATTGGTCAGGATTTTTCCTAGTAGAACGGCTATATCTGCCTATTTACATGAGATATGTACAACGTCTATTGAAGTAGATCAACCATGTAAGAAAATGTCGTTGTTTACTAGTAAAAGTGCTTAGACTAAGTGAATATAACCTGAAAAGACCAGACTTTAATAGAGGCATACACCCCATCAGTCAGAATTGGGAACATAGAAACCCTTAATTCAACACTACTTTCAAAAGATCAATTTCTGAAAATTTTTATATGGGTGATATCTGGAAATCCCACTTTTTATTAATGAAACCACTTAAACTAGTTGAAATGAACATTCAGAATGATTGTGCCTACTCCCCATCAGCCAGAATCGCACTTACAAGGTCCTATAAAAAAAACAAAAAAAAAGAACTACGAAAAAATGAGAAGTAAGTTGTTCGCCTCCACGCGGTGCTTCCTGGGGATAGCTAAATGACCAAAAAATTGATTTATCTGTCAATGAATAAAAAGCAAATAAACGTAGACCAACAAAAAATCAATTCCAGTGAATTAATTAAAAAATGGTGGGATTCCAGAAATCACCCATATTAAATTTTTCAGAAATTGATCTTTTGAAAATAGGGGTGGAGGATAAGGGTCTTGTAAGTGCGATTCTGGCTGATGGGGAGTAGGCACAATCATGAAATTTCATCTGAATGTTCAACTAG
Organism: Nephrotoma flavescens; assembly: GCA_932526605.1. NCBI lineage: Eukaryota > Metazoa > Arthropoda > Insecta > Diptera > Tipulidae > Nephrotoma > Nephrotoma flavescens. The sequence continues at coordinate 143,062,707 of OW052222.1, forward strand.
TTTAAGTGATTGAATTAATAAAAAGTGGGATTTCCAGATATCACCCATATAAAAATTTTCAGAAATTGATCTTTTGAAAGTAGTGTTGAATTAAGGGTTTCCATGTTTCCAATTCTGACTGATGGGGTGTATGCCACTATTGAAGTCTTTTCAGGTTATAGTCACTTAGTCTAAGCACTTTTACTAGTAAACAACGACATTTTCTTACATGGTTGATCTACTTCAATAGACGTTGTACATATCTCATGTAAATAGGCAGATATAGCCGTTCTACTAGGAAAAATCCTGACCAATTCTGGAGGAGAACTAAATTGATTTTGAAATGCACAGTTCTGCACAATTAAACTAAAACAAAACATATGCTTTAATCATGAAACGGATCTATGGGATTTCTGGTGTGATAATCACGTCAGAAATCCCACATTATCTCCCAAAGTACATTATGCACAAATTTTACCGTTAGACGCACAAAATTGCACAATCAAATACTACTCGACAAAATAAGAAAACCGTGGGATTTCCAAAATGGGATTTCTGACGTGACTCACACCAATTATTCAATTAAAATCATAAAACTGTTATATAAGATTCATCACACGATACCTTGCCCTTCGGAAAAGTATATTCCCGAGCAGTAAATGATTGACGAATAAATTCACTTTAACAAATGCAGTGAATCGAAAAACCATCAGCAGCAGCAAGTCTCGCAATATGTTCCGCCCTGGATTGACGGTTCATAAAAAATATAACTGACCCAAATGGCTGCTCGACATATCGTTATAGACCGAAGTTAAAACAACAAAAAAGTCATAATCTACAACGCCAAAATGAATTGTTTACACCATTTTAGACACCACCACGGCAAGATCCCTTCATGGGATGTGAACGCTAGAGAGAGAGAGAGAGAGCGAGAGTATAAGGGAGAATCTCGAGAATGCCATTTAAAATTTTAAAATTCTTAAAACTAAAATTGTCGTGTTTTATAGAATGCCTTAATCAAATGGCCATCAAAATTACTCTTAAGATATAACATGACTATCTCGGTGAATTGAAAATGTAATTCATAAAACATGTTCAATCGCACACAGACAAATAATTACAGGAAGATACGAAAATTAAGGTCAACATTTTATTGTTTAATTACATTAATTGCGTGCAAATATTGAAGTTGAAGTGTTATAAGTGCGACGTAATAAACCTGCCTGCATTTTTATGATGGCCATATATACATTTAAATAACGGTACACGATATAAGGAAATTGATATATAAATATACAATTGTTAGTCAATCGAGACGTTACAAAATCTCGCGGTCACACCCATCAGATATATCGGGTCGAAAAGTGTATCTTCCTTAATGCATTCCAATTAAAATTAAAATCTTTATGAGTCATGCGTGCCAAAGAAGATTTGGGAATTAATTTCACTCCAAAAGTCATTAACTTTTGTGTCGTTCGTATTTTTTTTTTAACTTTTATGTCTGAATTTTATCTCGCCAATCTATACGACGTTACGAATAATTCTGAATATCACCACGGCCAATTCATAAGGAATTTCGTATTTAAGCATAAAAAATAATTTATAATTTTTTCAATGTCTGATTTTATTAGAATAATTTTTCATCATCAAAAGTAACAACAAAGAATATTTTATATGTTGTTAATTCTGTATGTCTGTGTATATTCAATTTATAGGCATATACCAGACAGTGATTGTTTTAAGGTGAAAAATTATTCAGGGTGAAAATATTTTTGTTGGTCAGTGTTGATTTAAATGCGATTTGTTATAATACTTGTAATATCGATTCAGAGGCGTGGCGGCGCCAAATATAGTTAATTCTAGTATGCCACCTTCAAAAATTAATATTACCACTATGCAAAACCTATAATAAATATTTTAATGTAATAACATGTACATATATGCAGTCTAATCTAAATAAATTAAATTAGAACTCTGTTATTGTTACCTAAATGTTGTACATTGTAAACACGACCTAAATTTGCTGCATACATAATTTTATTAATTTTTACGTGTTTACGTTAATTAATTCTTATTGGAACAGCAAAAATTTTCCCATGCATCAATCGTCGTACTATTTGTATATAAATTATTAATTTTCAATGTTGCGATAATAACACAAATAAAAATATTAGTTTTATTAAAATTTATTCAATTTCGCGACATATTATAAAAAAATGTTAGTCCTTGCAAAAATAATGTATTCCGGAATTAACGATTACCGCTGTGCAAGGTATAAAAATCTTCAAGTGGGGAATTTAATTGACGAAACACTAAATGTGAAATCCCGACCAATGTTTGGTTTGTTCTTAAGAGTAAATTAATTTTAATCTGATAAGGTGCACGCGACTTTATTTATAGAAATATCGCGATATTTTTTGTTTTTGTTTTTCACAAAATTGAGTCGAGATGATAAAAATTCCTATCGTTTGTAAAAAATTTAATGAGGTTTTTAATTAATCTAAATGCGTAGTCGTCGGCTTATATGTTATATGCGATTATTTTAGTCTACGAAATCGGAAGTCTGGCAAGAATTCTTATGATAAAATTGGGATTTGGCGACTCAACGAAATTTTACAAAAACAACTAAGGGATATACTCGAATTCGCACCAAATAATGGTGACCACTCCGAACCAGTCTGCTACAATGCTAGGTGCGTTTTTTATTCTTGGCCGATGTCTTTTTGAATAACGTTTTTGATGAGATATTTTTTACATTTTATTTTCTTTATTGACATGTTTTTTATAAATGGAATTACGCATGTTATCGGCAAGCATCCAGATTGTGATTAGTTTGTTCGTGTTTTAATAAAAAACAATCGGAACAGTCGGAATATCATCACTATTTGTGAATCACCAGTAACTGTTACGGTATTGTCTTTAGCACCTTATGTGACTAAGTAATGATACCGAACCAAACGGCACAATATTTGCGTATATGCACGATTAAACACCTTTGTTTAGGTTAAAGTGTAAGCGATGGGATAAACACAGGAATCATCTTGTGCCAGATATGCTGCAACTACAACAAGCGCTCCCCAAAAAAAAATTAGACTTAACGTATGAGGGACAGCTCCTTTCAACCTCGGGTTAAAACTCGAAACATGGAATATACTCAGCATGAAATGAATCGTAATTTTTACATTTCTCTCGATTTTTTACCTATTACCTATACGTCATTTTAAAACTACGTTAGAAAATGAGAAACGTCGAAGACATGTCATACATGTTTCGCTTATGACGTTGTCATGAAAGAAGGATGGTTTTGTAGGTGGTATGTCACATACTTGTCATCTAATGTGGACAGTAATTATAGACGAGTCATTTGGAAAACTAATGTGACTTGCCATAAATTAGTCATTTAGTCAACATACCATCAAAAATCGACAATGCACTATTTTCTGTCTTTCTCATACACATTTAGAAAAAATGTAACTAATAGAAACGAATGTGTTTCATAAAAAAATATTCACATGCATGTTCACAAATATCCAACTGGGCAGTAGTGAGGGGATAAGTCAACGGTGACTCAGCCGCCCCACTATAAACAAAAGGGTATTTTGAATAAATTTTTATTGTAGAATTAGGAGCTAATTATGAGCTTTCAATATAAGAATCCTCAATTTAATCAATCACGTATTCCTTCAATCAATCACGTATTATATATTAGGGATACAAATAAGTTTTGAGGGATTTACAAAAGATAGCGTAACTAGAATTAAATCGCATCGGGCCATCTTGTAAATATATTCACGTTAAAGCGTCATCATTTCCCTCTAAAAATCAGTATGTGTTTGCTGAAGTGTAAACAACATATCTTTTGTGAACTAACCATGTCAACCTTTGTGCAAACAAAACACAATTTTGGAAGCGCTGCTTTTTTGTTTTAATTTGAAGAAAATTGTAGGTAATGAACATCGATTGCTGTGCAAAGCATATGGGGAACATGCTCCATCAATAAAAGCATGTAAATACTGGTCCGCCATTGCAAAAGTGGCGATTTTGACATCAGTGACTAAAAATGCGAAGGGGAACCAGTGAAGTTTGAAGACGCTGAGTTGTAGGCGTTATAGGACCAAGATGCCAAACTCAGGAGGAGCTTGCTAAAACTTTTTGAGTGACTCCTAGTGAAATTGGTTTCCGTATGAACTCAAGCAAAGAGACGTCGAAAGCCGACATGGCAAAACACTAGGAACATTTTCTACAGGGATACGGAGGATCATACCAAACCTAGCTGGAAATTGTATACTACTATCAAGTATATAGAAGATCCAAAATTAGCAATAATTATTAACGGCCACCAATCAAACTCGTAATTCAAACGTTCTCGGTGCATAAATAAATTCGTAAGAAAGTAACCGCTTCAATATGCAAACTAAATAGTATGCAACAAACAGTTATGCGAAAAACAATTCATCGAAAAACAATTCATCGAAAAACAAATATGAAAACTACAATTTTACAATATCCAAATGTGCGTTTGCAAATTACAATTCATCGAAAACACAATTCATCGAAACAAAATATTTCATCTTAAAGTTTGTTTTGAACATCAGTATTTACAGGTATAGATTTACTATGGAAATTTTAGAATTTCTGTAAAATGAAATATGGTGTAAAATACAGGTAATTCAGATATGCTATAATTCTTCTTCTATCCAGAACAGAAAGCCACTGGTCGATTTCTTGAGTAGGAGCTAAGATATGAATACTCTCGTCAAGTAATACTCCAAAATCAACGAATACTCTAAAACAATATATTTCCCCATACAAGGGACCATGTTCTAAAAATGCTCCAATCATCATGAAAATTCATATAGGTAATCTCTAGGCTATGCTGAGCAATTACGCAGAACTTCATTTTTGCCTAAAATAATGGGAAACTGCCCAAATCTGAGGCAACAGTTGGGGCATATTAGTTATAATGAATATTTTCGATGAATTGTATCTTCGCACAATTAGTTTTCGCACATTTTTCGGTTCCCAATGGAATTTACTATGAAGATTTTACAATTATGTCAGTTTGTAAATTATTACCATCAGCATATATAATCCAAATACTACATAAATTTCTTCTGTGGTTACATTTGTCTGCTCATTCATTCTTGATCTGCGAGGAACAACCATAACTATCGCGATGCTGTCTTAAAAGAACTGAAAGATCCAGTTTGGTCAGGCGAATTTAAATCACTTGCATCCATTTATCGCCCACAACGCGCATTTTCAAAATGTAAAAGTCTTTGAATTTTAAAATACGTACTCTTGTCTTTCAAATCCTCAAATTTTCCTTGGAAGTGACTTGCGGGACTAAACTTTAAGTAATTTGCACTTGAAAATGTAAATAAATCACCCAGTCGAATTTAATAACTAGAAGTGGTTTGATTAGTAGAAATAATCTTCGTAAGGCGGGATTTCTCGGAAATCCCTATTATTCCCCATTTTATCACATAAAACTCTCCAAGACTTATGCTTGTGTATGCCGTAGAACATTTCAATTTAGTCACGAAACTTCATTTAATCTTCCTCAGTTCCTTTTTAATAATTTTAAGGGTCTCCTTGTACGGATTCCAAACCAGAGCCTTTCTAATAATTTTAGTTTTATTGTTGGCTTCTCTTCATATTTTTTGGTAGGTCTTAAGTTCCACTGACAGCCATGTTGGTATTGGCCTGCTCTCAAACTTTGTTAGGTCATATACGCTTATATCAGCCAGACCTTGTAGTAACGATACTTATCTCTAGACAAGTCGCCATTGTGTTGCCGTCCGTATATATCGAGTAGAAAGTAGGAGAAAAATGTTTTTATATTACTTTTCAGAAGAATGCTGGATCTAGTATTCCCGGGTTTACCTGAGAATATGATTTTTTTTTTTTTATTTATTATTTATTTTCCAAAAAAAAACTTTACATTTTCATACAGGAAAACATTAATCAATAAAGTAAATAAGTAACAATAAAAAAAGAAAAAGAATAAAGAAAATATTTATCGCTACATTTAGTAACACAAAAGTATTTAAGTAGATATGCAGTAAGATAATACAAACAACATTCAAAAATCAAATTAAATTCAATGAAATTCAATGATGACCATCATTATAGTTTGCTAAGAATTCGTTAAACAATCCCCTTTTCAAATATAGCTTCAGCTGCGAAATTTTTTCATCTCTTTTATTCACTTCCAGACTATTAAATAACTTTAAACCTCTATAAAAAATACTATTTTGAGTAGTCTTAAATTTGTAATTGGGAAGGCGGTAGCTCAACGCGCTACGTGTATGTCTTTCAGTTACAGAAAAGTTAATATAAAATTCAGTGCTATATTTCATCAATCCATGTCTGATTTTATAGATTGTCATAATATATTGATAATCCACCAGTGACAAGAGAGGAAGGACTTTTTCGTTGTACAGAAACTTACTTGGAGTTAAAGCCGCAAAATTATTAACCGCTTTTAATCCTTTATTCTGCAAAATTTGTAGATCCTTCAAATAAGAATCGCTTGATGAACCCCAAATTTGTATTAGATATGTTAAATGGGAATGTATAAAACTGAAATATAAGTTAGATTTAACATAAGCTGGAATAAATCGCCCAACTCGCCGCAAAACTCCTATGATGGGCGATATTTTCTGTTTAACGATATTTATGTGATTTACCCAAGAAAGTTGCGAATTAATTTGTAATCCGAGATAACGGGCACAATCGACACGATTAATTGTTTCACTTTTAAATTTGATTACATCAAATAATTGTGCTGGTTTGTGTTTTAAGTAGAATACAATAAAATTTGATTTAGAAACATTCAATGCTAGTTTGTTAACAACAAGCCAGTTATCAATTATTACCAGATCATTTTCCATTTGACTTTTTAATTGAGCAAGCGAATCTGTGCTGTATGTAAGGGCAGCATCGCCAGCAAATAGCTGTATCTTGCCTTTCAAATTTAAATTGAATATATCATTAATGTATATCAAGAACAGAACTGGGCTCAGTATGGACCCTTGTGGAACACCAACAGAGACATCAATTCTCGTAGATTCGTGTATGCCAATACGAACTGTTTGGCTCCTACCATTAAGGTAACTTTTTAATAAGTTGAATGCATTACCCGCGATTCCAAAACTGGCTATCTTATCGAGTAATATTGAATGATTTACACAATCGAAAGCTTTCTTGAAGTCAAGGAATAAGCATGAAGTTGCGTATTTGTTTTCCGGAGACTCAAATATCCCTTCTACAAGATTTAACGCAGCAGTGGTAGTGCTGTTGCGTGCCATGAAACCATACTGATTGTTATTGAATAGATAATTCAAATTAAAGTGATCTACTAGTGCTGTGTGAATTATACGCTCAAATACTTTAGAAAAAACTGGAAGATTGGAGATTGGTCGGAAATTGTTAAGTAACAGCCGATCACCAGATTTAAATATGGGTGTTACACGAGCAATTTTAAAACATTCAGGAAATACTCCTTCACTGATCCAACAATTTATGGATTTTGCTAATAATGGAGCTACGATTGATGCCAATTTTTGTACCAGCTGTGTTGTTACATAATCATAACCAGGAGATGAATTTGATTTCAAATTGTTTATTAAGATGTTTATATCTTCAATATTAACAGTATTAATTGTTGAAAGATGTCTTACCATATCTCGCACTACCGGAACATTATAATTTAATGATGTTGAATTTGACACTTTTAAACCAACAGTAGCAAAATATGTATTAAACTCATTAACAATGAGTTGGTGATTGGTCGTGATGGTATCATTGATTTTCAACTCCACAGGAAAATCATGATAGTTTCGCATTTGGGAAGATGCATCATTCGTTAAAATCTCGTGTATTAATTTCCACATTTTTTTGGGGTTTTCCATATTGTTTTTCAGGTTATTAGTATAATATGATTTTTTAACCGTAGTTATATGCTTTTTGAATTCCTTATTAAGTATTTTAAAGTTCTCGTGAAAGAATTTGTTTAATGGATATGCTTTGTGTAATTTGTAATATTTATCGCGAAGTTTCGCTTGCTTTAAGAGACGGGAATTAAACCAAGGTTTCTTGTAATCCGACGTCTTAGCTTTCGTAACGTGAATTACTGTATTCAATGCTCATTCGCTCAAAGATCATAGTTTCTGTTAATATTTAGCAGCGGTTCATGTATAAGAACTATGTTTTCTCTAGATTTTGCTAGTCGGAGACGCAGAACTACCAAAACGGCTTGTGCGCGTAATGCAGAATGATCTAAATTAATTGTAGTCTGTTTCAGCCAAAAATTCCCAACTCTGCAAACTACCACGCACTTTAGGCTAATTGGCCGCATACCGTCTTATTGGTGGTTGGTTTCCAATTTCACCAGTTTGACCTCCTGTATCATTTGAGTTCTGAGTTATCTGCCCAAATTCAAATATGTAACGCCGTTTGTATTTGAACGATTGATTATTTTCATAGGGAAAAATAAAGAACACATTATTGTTTCCCCTGTGAGAAGGTTTTCTAATTATTGGTCGGAAGATAAAGAATGTTTGGTTAAATAAAGCCCTGCATTTTATCTAAATTTGGATAAGCTTAGCACTTGCTGCGCCTGCAGCTATAGTTTAACACGAACTTGACCCCAATGCGCATCCCCGTGTGGGTTTTGACCCTGGTATCTCTGGGTTTTGGTGCAATTGCCATATCCTGGTTCTTTTTTCCGCTGTCACAGTTTCCTAACTCATTTTACGTACTCCTTGTGCTTATGGGTTAGTTGTGCCACCATTCAAACATTAAACCTGCAACGGATTCAAAAGGCTGATTGTCGATTTCCGCATTGTAGTTTCGGCGAAGGAGCTACTTGCAATCTGCACTTCCCAGAATTGCTCTCGCCTTTCGCGAGTGTTCATGATTTCGATTTTATTGAGGTATTCCCATCATAATACCACGAGTGCCTCCTTATACCAATTATGGCACTTAGGCTTTGTCAAATAAACTGAATAACCTGAAAGATTGTTGGAATTTATACTGATATTTTAAAAATGGGAGATCGAACCAACACGTGACAGAAAAGATGAATTTATGGAAATTTAACACAGGTTTATGCTTTTTTTGCGACATTGAGTGGGTCGTAGTTTTCAATTCAGATTTTAAAACTAAACTTGAATCCATTCTACTAAAATATTTACAAAAATTTGCTTCTGAAGAAATGGTAGCTATATTGTCCCATAATCAGCCAAATTTTTGCAAGCGTTTTAGTGTTTTCACATTTGCTTTTCATTATGATCATCATCAATCATCATGATTCTAGTGGCACTTGATATCTAAATTAAATTTTTTTAAACAATTTTTGCAGAAGGAATGATGTTAGATGATCCGAATATTCAGTTTGATTCCAATAAATTATGTACCTCAGCACAACAATCCGTTTCAAAATTGACTCAATATCGATATAATTTAATTTCGATGAATTGTAAAATGTCCATTGTAAATTCCATTGGGACCCGTTTAAAACTTGTGAAGTGTATCGAAAATTTTGAAGTCAGTTGTTAAAGTGCGAAATTGTTTGTGAAGAATGCCGCAAATTGAAATATTGATAAAACGTTGTTGCAATTTTAAGGGATCACTGACCTGAACTGCACAAATCTATAAGAACAGTAAGCTTAGGTGACGATAACATTACAACGGAATTAATATCTATAAAAAGTGATCAAATACGCTGACAAGTTAAGCTCCCGGAGATCAACATTGCACCATTTTTTTGGTAATTATACAGAATGGAAATCATTCAATAATTCGACTCATCGACAATCCACGAAAATCAAAATCTTAATCCGACACAGAAATTCCACTATTTAAAGGGGCTTACAGGGAGGAGGGGGTTCATAAAAAGTTCCGTACATATCGTAGTAGCCGCATACTTCATCATAACATATCCGAAAATTGATGGATACCGCTAATGAGGTTATACGCGGGTTAGAAACTGTGAGACCTGAAGCAGAAACTAGAGATCTAGTGCTAGTATTTTTGTTGATTTAAAAGTTACACAAGGACAAATAAGACAAATGGGCAAACAAGGCTTTAGACACTTCTGGACAAATTATCCTCAAAAACCTGTTGTCCAAATCAAAAGTATTCCTACATCACTCGTCAATTCTGTTTTGTCATGCACTGTTCGTAAGAACGATATTATCATCCCTTATACAACTTTTCAAAATTTAAGGAATAGACAGTTGAGCATAACGCAGAGAACTGATAAAAACAGAAAATCGCTGCTTGAACTGCTTTAGTCAGTCCCATAACATATTGCAATGCATAAACCAAAGGGTAGATGCCATTTCATGTTTTTAAGACAAGTCTCAATTCTTTAATGCACAACGCCTCTACTGTCAATTGCTTGTCCAGTGAGAACCAAACCAACTCTGACCAATCGGTATCAGTTAATTTTTCAGCGGTAACCAAACCAATTCCAAGATAAGAGCGCCCAGTATCAATTATGCCAAGTCGATCCCGGATCGGAGATATACTTAATCACCGACGCATTCGATCACAAACTGGGATTAGCACGTAAAAATGGACGAGTCAGTATCCAAGGCCTGGTTTAGCAGAAGTTCATCAATCAACTGATCGCGGTGAGTATTTGTATCCGCCACATCATGGAGTACTGAAAGAAACATCCACAAAAATAAAACTGCATTTCGTATTCGACGCTATAGCCAAAACAATCTCCGGTTACTTCTTGATTGATGATCTTTTATTGCGCCATATCTTGCCACAAGAGTTATCTACCAAATACTTGCAGAACAATCTAAAACAAGAGCATCTCTTCAAAAATCACTTTCCAAAAACCCAGAGGGAGTAAAAGTATTGGGTACGCATAGTGGCAACCAAACCTTATGACAAACTAACTACCAATTAGAACAATGGCGGGATATTCGGGCGCAGATAAAAGACATGCCAACTCTTGCCATACCTAGATGGCTCTTTATAACCGGAGGAGACGACCAATTCCAGAGGAAACTGCGTTTACAAGGACAGTATACTTACGGACGTTTTATAATGGCAACTATTGTTGTGGGCTCTTTTGCGAGCAGTGGCCGAAGTCCTCTAGCTAATTCCCGTGCAAACGCCACCGAAATTAGTAAATTTTCTATTGAAAATCTTTACGTACTGAGCCTGACTCAAACATTCTTTCCAGCTCGTTTAGAAATGGGACTACAGTTTTTGGATTACATAAGGCTCACATTACTTTATCATAGTGATCGTAGTTTCAGGTGTGAAAAGCGCTACAGAAAGAAAATTGTAGTAAATTTTTTATTGAAAATCGTTACATACTGAGCTCGAGGGGCCAAGGGGCTGGATTAAGGTGTTATGCGACCCGTGCTGATGATCGACTAGACTGGGGGCTCTTTTAACAAAGCCCAGTCGTGAACGGATCCCTCTGGGTACCTGGCGACCTCCAGTTGTATCTAGCCTTCTCCGTGTATACGGATCTCTGCACGCGGTGACCATCATTTTCTCCGATATTCGTGGGAACACAATATGAACTGAAAAAATAAAAAAACAGAAGAAGCGGCCAGCTGGTGGGGATGGGGGTTTAACGATTCCAGCCGTCAGTGGTGCTAAAACTGGTTCCGAGGTTTGTAAGCCAGGAACTAGTGCAGTGGTATGAAGGAGAGGGTAATTGCTCCTTCGGTTCGGAGGTAAAGGACTAGGCGTTCGGTCTTCCGTACCTTGGGTAGACTGGCCACAGTTCCGAAGGCAATAGAGGCAAATGGCATAGTGAGCGAAGAGCTGCATTGCCGATGTCAGTAAAGCTCGGAAGGAGACAGAGGTCTGGCGAGGAGGAGTTGGATTACTAAACGAAACAGGCCAAGGTTCAGGTGGAACAGTCAAGGAAGGGGCCTAAGCTATTCAGCGCCGTGGTGAAGGAGGGTGAGGTGGTGCTAGCCGTCGCGGACGAGAGCAATGAAGATGGGAGCATCACCGTGGAAAAATGGAGGTCGGTGTTCAATGCACTGAACTTTGTTTTCCTCAGGGCCCTTGCACAACATCCGGGACCACCACCAATATGCAGGGACGCGGGTTGGTATCAGTGACGGCTGAAGCTGACCGCGTGCGCTGATCAACGATCGGTCTTCTCATATAGGAAGGCGATCGAAGAGGTAGGCGAGGTATGGCCGGGAGCTAAGCTCAAGGCATTTCCCAAAAAGAAAATAAATACCCAGCAGACCGAGGGTAATGGTCTGATTCCCCACGAAGCCGGCTAACCTCGATGAATCCCTGAGGATTGTCCAGGTTTGCAATCCGGATCTCCCGACAGGGAACTGGAAAATTGTCAAGCAGGAGGAGCCTAAGGGCAATTTCAGATCATCAATTATGGTGATCAATAATGAATCCCTGGCTCCCCTGTCAAAAACCAAAGGGGTCATCAACTTCGGCTTTGGCTCCGTTACTCTGAAGGTGTTCAAGAAGGACGAGATTGGGCGAAACAAACCACTACACAGCCTGAGAAGGGGGAGGAAGAAATCCAGCCTGCTGTGGGAAGCGCGAGGAGTGGTATATCTCCAGGGGAATCACTGCAGCTAGTGGTGAATCTGAGTGAGGGGTTGACTAGCGACCCTAGGGACTGACTATCTCTTGACAGGGGAGATACATCAGATTCCGAGGAGGAGAGGTGAACCTCCTTAGTTTTAAAGACTGCGGAGGTCGTTGGATGGAGGATACCGTCGACTCCGCCGAGTCAAAATAAGCGTCTTAGCACTGGTGTCACGATTAAGATAAGTGAAGACTGTTATCAATGATTAGGTTTGTTCAGATAAACTTACATCATACCAAGACTGTTTCGGCGGCGCAATTTGTCAGACTGGCTAAGTCAAGCGAGGAAATAGTTCTGATCCAAGAACCTTGGATCAAGAATAACAAGATCTGCGGTCTACGAGCGAAGGGTTACACCCTCTTTCACGCTCGTGGGACTGAAAAGAGCAGATCTTGTATATTGGTGGGAAATAACATAAATGTTTTTCTACTTCCACAGTATAGCAATGAGAACATTACTGCGGTCTTTCTAGAGACGGAGGAGACCGGGAGATGCCAGTGCCGCCAGATACACTGGGGGCACTAGTTTCTGATGCAGAAAGAAGGAAGGTGGGAGTTATCCTGGGGTGCGACGCCAACGCGCACCATACCATCTGGGGTTGCTCGGATATAAATGACAGGGGTCAATTACTTTTTGAATTTCTCTTAAGAACTAACCTCACTATTAGTCTGGTCTCCGATTTTATCTCACCGATGATCAGGGAATGGAGAGTGGCGAAGGAGCATTTCTTCTCCGACCATCGTTACATAACGTTTAAGCTTAATCTCAATATTACAAAACAGTACGTGTTCAGAAATCTCAGGAGGATAGTATGGCATGCATATAGGGAGGTATTGGATAGCATTATTCTATCTAGAGTTCCAGGACTCCCCGACACGGGTAGTGAACTGGATTCAATGGTGGAGAATTGCAATGAGGGTAGCCTGTCCTTTAACTAAGCGAAAACCTGCTTGGTGGAATCTGGTTCTTGCGGAGCGTCGGAAAGTCTGTGGGCCTGCTTTCAATAGAGCGAAAAAATCTAGAGACAGTCAGGACTGGGATTTCTATAATGAATGCATCAAAAAATACAAAAGGGAAGTAAGGAAGGCGCAGATGAATTCTGTGATAGAATGGAAGAGGCCTCGAAACCCCGCGCCTACGGAAAATTCCCTCTGCCAATCCCTGTACCAGGCTATCTGTTTAAAACGGATGGCGAATGGATGGTTTCTAGTGAAGAGAAACCAACCTCTTGTTAGAAACTCACTTCCCGGGTAGTGAGAATATGTCGACTGCAGAGCCTTTGGATGGTTGTTTGGCTAAGGATGACTGCGGGGTCCAACTGTTGTGTTCAGAGAATATCCTGAACACCCAGGGAATAAAATAGGCTATTAAAGGGTTCAAGCCTTTTAAGTCAGCTAGTGCGAGTGGGATTATACCAGCAGAAATTCAGAAGAACCAAGAGGTTTTGCTTCCCTGGCTGGAAGTTATCTTCAAAGGGTGTCTGTAGCTGGGGTACATCCCCGAGAAATGGAGGGAGGCCAGGCTGATCTTCATCCCGAAGGCGGAAAGAAGCTTGCACAGCAACCCTAGGGATTTTAAACCAATATATTTGTCATCTTTTCTGCTGAAAACCATGGAAAGGATGCTGGATGTCTATATTCGATCAAAAATTGCACCCAGAAACTGGGCTCAGTCCCATCATTCGTACCATAAGGGTAAGTCCGTGGATACGGCATTACATACTCTGGTCCGCTGAATTGAGAAGTCACAGAATTTTCAGGAATTGGCGTTTCTCGACATCGAGGGCGCGTTCAATAACGTGAAGGTGGAAGCAATTATGGAAGGATTGCTACCTTTTGAGATCGAAGACCCAGTAATCAAGCTAATTATTCATTTGCTAGGTAGCAGAAGGATCATAGCGGAGATGGGGGAAGCTTCTGTCAGAAGACGGGTTGTCCAGAGAACTCCCCAGGGAGGTGTCCTCTCTCCCCTTCTCTGGTATGTAGTAATTAATAGACTACTATTGGAACTGGAAGGGGAAGGAATAGGTGTGGTTGTTTACGCCGATGATGTGCCGATAGCTGTCTCGGGTAAGCACCTGGGTACAATCAGGGATATGATGAAAAGTGCGTTATCAATAATTGAGGTTTCGCTGTACCTTCTCTCGTTGGATATTGTCGGAAAGCTATTATCGGTTAACACGGCCGCCTGGCTCTCAGCGACTTAGGGTTGGAAGTGCCTGCAAAAAGGGCACTCAACAATAGTTAATTCAGTGAGGCATGAACTGGTGAATCTTGACTACAAAAGACCCCGTTTGTGCTTCGACATGTTTTTCAAGGTGATTATGGAGGATTGGAATGTGGCCCTCTAGGGAGGATTGGAATGTGGTCTCTTTATGGAGACCAGGACAGTTAAATTCCTCACCGACGGCTCCAAGCTCGATGGTAGAGTGGGAGCTGGTGTATTCTGTGGGGAATTAAACGTAAGTTTATCTTTTCGCCTACCCGAGTGCTGCAGTGTGTACCAGGCTGAAGTTATAGCGATTGAAGAGGTCATGAACTGGTTTAAGCATAATGTAATATCGTTAACTGACATCACTATCTATGTGGACAGTGGGGCGGCCATTCTTTCGCTGGATTTAGTTTCCCTGGCGTCAAAGATGGCATTGGATTGTCACACATCTCTAAACGAGGTGAGTGAGCATTCTGACGTAGAGGGAAATTACAGGGCAGACGAATTAGCAAGGTGCGGTTCTCCAACTGGAATCAGGGAGAGAATGTGTAGGAAAACCTATGTCTGTGCCGATAGCAGCAAGCCATAGAGAAGCAGTTGCCTTGACAAATGCCAGGTGGATCGCCAGTCCAACTGGCAGGGTGGCGAAACAAGTATGGCCTGAGCTGAACTTGAATCGATCTTAGATCCTGATCACACTGAGTAAGCGTAATTTAGGTAGAATTGTAAGAATAATTACCGGGCACTGTCTTTTCGGATGAAAAGCGAGAAGGCTTTATCTGGATGCAAATCACTTCTGCAGAAGCTGCAGAGACGAGGAGGAGGAAACTCTTGTTCACTTCCTATGCTCGTGTCCTGCGCTAGCTGGCAGAAGACATGATCACTTGGGCAAATACACAATGGACAGCCTCTCTGATCTCGAAGGCTGTAATGTGCGAGATCTTTTGCGCTATATTAATAGTAGTAATAGGTTTAGGAAATTTATGATATCGGATCCTGTGGTATCGCAATGGGCCTATAATTGGCCTAAGTGTGCGATAGCAGCCACTGAAACCTAACCTAACCTAACCTACATACTGAGCATGGCATTAACCTTCTTTCCAGTGCTTATAGAAATGGGCTACATTTTTTGGATTCCAGATGAACTACTCTACTTCGTGACAGTGGTTCATGCCTCAGGTAATCGCTGTGAAAACTGCCACATGATAAAGTTTCTTATTAAATTTTTTGATGAAAACCGTTACATACTGAGTCTGGCATTTACCTTCTTTCCAGCACATTTAGAAATGGGGTTACATCTTTTCGATTCCAGATGACGTATTCTAGGTAATCACTGTGAAAACTGCCACAGAAAGAAAAACTTTTGTAAATTGTTTGATGAAAATTGTTACATACTGAATCTGACACCAACCTTCATTTCAGATCGTATAGAAATGGGAAACAGTTTTTAGATTCTAGATGGCCTACACAACTCGTAGCAGTGGTTGAAGTCTTAAGTTGTCTTACGAAAGCCGGGACAGATGAAAATTTTTTAGGATTTTTTTTTATTGAAAATCGTTTCATAGTGAGTAGAAAGTGAATAGAAATGGTGCTACATTTTTTGAATTCCAGATGAAATACTCCGTTTCGTGGCAGTGGTTCATTCCAAGAAAATTTCGTAGTAAATATTTTGTTGAAACTCGTTACTTACTGAGTCTGACACGAACCTTCTTTCCAGGTCGTATAAAAATAGGGCTACATTTTTTATATTCTAGACGGCCTACGCTATTCCGAAACAGTACAGTGACCAAGTTCAGGTATTCTCAGTGGAAAGTGTCACAAAAGAAAATTTCTTAAAAATGTTAGTTGCAAATCGTTACATAATGACTGTTTCTTTCAAGCTCATTAAGAAAGGGGGCTAAATTTTTTTGATTCCATATGGACTACAACAGAAAAAAATGTTTTGATATTTTTTTTTCAAAATCCACTTAATATCAAAATATTTTTCAAAAACACAACATTTTTTAAATTGTCAGTAAATTTACATTGTTTATACATATTGAATATTCATTCATTAAATTTTATCATATAATTTAATTATGGGTTGTAAAATCAAATACTCAATTCCCTTAGACGTATCACTTCATGCGACGTGACTATGGATCTTCCTGGCTACTAGATTTTAAAATCAAAATTTACTAAATAATTTTGTGCTAAACTCTCAATGAAAATTTTTTCAATCTTAGCTTTTTTTTATTAAATAAATTTTTTCTATTTATTTGTCACCATACATTTGTCAGCATACTAAGATTCAAAAAACTGCCAGGACGACTTTATTGAACAATTATTTTGTAAGTTTCGATTTAATGATCTAGTAACCAAGAAGATGAGTAGTCACATCACTTGAAGTGATGCGACTAGGAGAATAGGGGTGCAAATCTTGTTGTAATATTTTGATGTAACAAAATTTTCGGGAATAGAATTCAAGGTAATTCGGTTTTTTGAAAATATTACAAATTTAGCAAAGATACATTTTTTTCTTTTCGGGCTACTTTTCGGCGCAGCTATATCAATAATCTAAAGTGTCATTTTAAACTACACTTTTCAATATTTATAATCTAGCCAATTATTGAACCACACATTTTTACAGTTTTCACAATTCCGTATATCCTGTTCACGATTTAATAAACCGCTCTTCTATTGATAAGCCAGATAATAATGATTTTACCATTCGAATTCAAAAGCAAAACCAAATCGTCTCGCTTACTTTACAACCATAAAAATTTTTATGGTACACAGAATAAATCACATCACATCAACATTGTGGTATTTGGCGCTATACAGTTTCAACCAACGGCATTAGAAATATTCTTAAGATTGTTTTTTTATTGTAACAGGTTGGAATCGTGCCAGAATGCTGTCAGTGTCACCCAATCAACTAGAATTTCTATATATTCTTTTTGCATTCTCGCATCTTATATTATTTTTAACGCCTTTACATGCAAATAAATTTCCATATAATGAACAGAGGCCCCAAATTAATTTTAACTGTCTATCTAATTTTATATATTGGTTTCGCATTGCGAAATTTGAACACCGTACACACATAAAATAAATCGTACGATCTATCTGAAATCTGAAATCTCAACAAAAATGCAAACTGTTAAATTGCAAATTGGGTGCAATAAATGTCATAATTTTATTTTTATCCGTGCAAGAAATCGTATAGAAAACAATTTAACTGGGTGGCATTCCCAAATTATGGTTAAATATTAATCGTTCCACGTCCGTGATGGTGTTAATTTTGTTGCATATACTTGCTTGTAAAGTAACATAAAACTTTTGCAAACCACGTCAAAATAATATTATGTACATACAAAAATCGTACGAATTTTTATTTTAGATTGGCGTAGCGTTTAATTTCTGTGTGTATGACTCACGCGGCACTTCACATATTTACTGTATGCCAGCCATGGTAATGTAATAATATGACAGCGCGGAGAAAACATCTCGTTTATAAGAAATTTTGATTTGAACGTCATCGCATGTGCGGTACTCACAGCATTGGTACACTTCCAACAATTTCCATTCAAAATAGAATTAAATACTTTAGCGATATCCGAGAATATACGCCAGGAAGCTTAATTGATGACAAATTCATTCATTCAAACGCGTTCATGAATATAAATAAACAAATAGAGTGGCGCACGATCATTTGGATGAAACTGACAACGTTTCTCTACATATATATACATGAGTCATAATCATATCGTGATCATAAATCATTAATTTAAACAATTTAAAAATTAGATATTCAATATATTAATTTGAGTCATTGCGGAACATGAATTTGATTCGGTTGCGTTGGAAGTTTTATAAATCGTTATATGTATATGAAATGTAATGATTTATTATCGAACATGGAAGTAAATAATTCAGCTCTGGTCTGTTGTGAATAGTTATGGAAGTAGGGGAAAAATATGGAATATATAATTTCTTCACCTAAAACGAGTCCTTATACATACGTCACTTGTGTGCGTTTATATAACGAAAATGTTATACCCGCAAAGTATATAGAATGTCATTTCCATTTCTCCTATTTTCCCGGGATACTTTGTGTTTGTGACGTCATAAGATTTTGCCCATTTTCACAATTCTATATGATATATATATAGGATTATGTTAGTGTGTGAGAATAATTTTATATATGAAACTCGAGATATTAGTTGATTTAATTGCCGAACAATAATGAACGAAAATTGCTTAGAATTCCAACAATAAATTATTTTATTGATACATAGTTTATAGAAGCGCATCTGATCCGGAAGAGCAATCACTTACTTCGACATTCATACTATAGAGGGAGGTGGGGTAAACGCAATCATTTTTCGATTTTCCTTTATAAATCATTTAATAATTTAAAATTTGTACATAGTATTTTAATTTGTTTGTGATCCACTGAGAGAAATTATTGCCCACGGAAATATATTTTCATAGATTTTTATATATAAATTATATCTCGTTTTGGGATAAGAATACCTAATATCTTTTTAAAACGAAAATTATATCTAATTTCTTATAACGTTGAGAGATACAAATTTGATTTTAATATTTGTCATTCTAGTTCATAATAAATAAATAAAGTTTTGTATTGGGACTTGGGAGAGATGGAGGGCCCAACGAATTAAGGTGCAACCAATATAAAAATTTGTTATTTCAGAACATCCACCACTCAGATTCTATCTAAATTGAAATTGGAATTCAAGATAAATATTTTTAATGCGCATATTGAGATAGCGAATTTTTTATTTATGATTAAAGCTATCAAGCATATGCAACACAAAGTCGCCTTCATTTAGATCATCATCATTGCACTAAAAGACTTGGTTAATTTTCATTTTGTTGGGATATGAAAGAGCAGTCATCTGAATCAGGGAATTGATCAAGAGAAACTTCTGGTTCAGATGTTTCGAAAATCTATAAGAAATTTTTTTTTACTTTTTTATACAATATGCGATGATACGAAATCAATACGGTACCTGATCGGGCTGCTTTGGCTTAGCACGTTTTGTTTCCTTCATCCGTTTGTCATTCTTCACTTCATTCAAAGATACGATTATATTTTTTCCGGTGTATCGGTAAAAATTCGGGATTTCCCTCTTCCACGTCCGTTTAATTTTTCCTTCCGAGGTGCAACCTTTGGAAAAGGTCTTATTTGTTCCGAAGTAACAGAATATGCATTAGCTTGACTTGAAGTGGATGGTGGATGTGACTGATTGTGATCAATTGGTTGTTTATCAGTTGCAAATTTGACATTGTTTGAATTATTGTCGATTTATGGCCGGTCCGTTACAAATGCTACAGCAAAATCAGCTTCTATGAAAACAAGTTGATTAACCGGCCAAATGCCAAGTTTTTGAAATGACGATGTTACATTTCGTGGTGTAAAAGATCATATGCGCGGTTTGCAAGTTCTGGTATATCGTATAATTTGTAATTATTTTCCCGGAACTCCTAAGCCCGCAGAGGTTGTAATTTATGTGAGCAATGTGATGGAAAAGATAAAAGAACCACTCCACATTTTCGAGCAAGTTCTATTGCACGTAAAGACCAATGGCTATTGTGGTTGTCCATCAACAATAAAATACGGGTTTCTTTGGAACAACGGGTAGAAGTTGAATGTACTTTAAACCTCCGGGAAAAGTTCAACCGTCATCCATCCAGATTTAGATGCGAAGCCCAAACTTCCACTTGGCGCGCCATTCAAAAACTGGTCTTTGTAGTGTACGCGTGGGAATATTAATACCGGTGCAATTGAATTACCAGCAACGCTAGTTTTGCCACTTTGTTGACATCCCAACTCTCGGGGTAAGTTTTTTAGGGTAAGCATATTGAAATGCCAAATTTCGTGTTTGCACGTAAGTAACAACTGTAGTTTATTTTTGAAGAACGTAACAAATAAAGTTGTAACTCTTTTTCTTCATCGTCCCATTCCACATGGGATTTTTGGTTTTTTGAATATATTTTCAGACCGACTAGTCGTAATAGAAAATGTATATATGTGTGTTTTATTTTGTTTTGTTCTACTCTCTCGAAAATAAAATTTAAACTAAAATGAGTCAAAAATGTCCTTGAAATATTTTTTATTTCATTTATGTTTGTGTTAGTGTGGTTGCACCGAAAATTTGTTTAAGTCGCAATCAAAACCGTATCATAGGTAAACGGGGAAAGAAACGAAGAAAAATACGGTTTCTGTGATACTTCGTGTGCCATCAGCCATCGTTTGTGGAAACTTGTCTATGCTTTCGACGCAGAATTCCCTTCATGTAATACTGGCTTAACATTTCTAATAAATTTAACTCTTTTACAAATCTTATGGTTAATTTGGTATTTTACCTCTAGTCGATTTTTTTTTGTTTAAGAAACTCTCTAATGGCTGCGGCCATAGGATTCTCATTAACCTCGACTTTCGTTTTTTATAATTTCGAACCATTCTAAAAGCGACAACTAATATAAAATTTGCCCTATAAATGAGACAATATTTTTTAATCAATTTTTCATTTTTGATTAATTATTAATATATTAATTACACAGTTAAGAATAATCTTTTTTTTTGTTTATGGTTTAAACGTTCGAACTTTTCTCTGAATATTGCTCATCATACTTTTTACAGTGGTATTAGTTACATAATTAGTTGCCTTTTTCCATTTTTTCTTGAAATCATTAAACGTTTTTGATTCCCCTCGGATCCGTTTCAGTTGTTTTTTAGCCACATCCCAATATGTCTCCACAAGTGGAAACTCCGGACAATTTGGTGGGTTCATATTTTTCGGTACAACATGCACATTATTCGAGGTGTACCATTTCATCACATCTTTCGCGTATTGACATGATGCAAGAAACATGGTGGAACATAAAAGTTGTCGAAATAACAAAAATGCACATGTATTAGTAAAACAGTTGGCAAAAGCAATGTTCGGTTTATTAAATTTTTTTGTTATGAATGGTTAGTAACGCAATTACTAAATTACCAACTTCGGAAACAAATGACAAATAAAAATAAATGGATTAATACGAAATTCGAATTGTTATATACTTACATTTCATTATAAATTGTAAAAATATTTTATTACGAAACCCAAACATGCGGTTTTTAAAACCAAAAATTACTCAAGAGTACATCTAATTTCTTATACTAGCGAAATATATTTGGTAATAGATTTCGAAAAAGATAATTATACGTCGCAAAAATCAAAAACAAATCAAAATAAATGTACACATGTTTTTAAACGAGAAATTAAAAAAATTAAACGGGAAGAGATAGAAGAGATTTAGATTAAACGAGAAAACAAAAATTAAAAATCTAATTAATCTCAGAGATGTGTAAGAGAAACGGTATACGTGGCTAGATTGCCTAATATAAGAGCTATCAGACGACACCACCCTTATAATATTACGATGACCAGAACCCATTTGGCATTGACGATGAATATGACTGTCTTAATAACTAAGGGGATGATCACTGTAAAAAAAATTGCCCAAATCTCAGAGATGTCTAAGAGAAACGGTATATGTGGCTAGATGGCTTAAGAAAAGAGCTATCAAACGACACCTATCTTATATCAATACGATGACCAGAACCCATTTGTCTTTAATGACGAATTTGACTGTTTAAATAACCAAGGGGATGATCAGTGTAAAAAAATTGTCCAAATCTCAGAGATGTCAAAGAGAATCGGTATATGTGGCTAGATGGCTTAAGAAAAGAGCTATCAAACAACACTTCCCCTATATCAATACGATGACCAGAACCCATTTGTCTTTAATCATCATTTATCATCCCCTTGGTTATTAAGACAGTCATATTAATCGTCAACGCCAAATGGGTTCTGGTCATCGTAATATTATAAGGGTGGTGTCGTCTGATAGCTCTTATATTAGGCAATCTAGCCACATATACCGTTTCTCTTACACATCTCTGAGATTAATTAGATTTTTAATTTTTGTTTTCTCGTTTAATCTAAATCTCTTCTATCTCTTCCCGTTTAATTTTTTTAATTTCTCGTTTAAAAACATGTGTACATTTATTTTGATTTGTTTTTGATTTTTGCGACGTATAATTATCTTTTTCGAAATCTATTACCAAATATATTTCGCTAGTATAAGAAATTAGATGTACTCTTGAGTAATTTTTGGTTTTAAAAACCGCATGTTTGGGTTTCGTAATAAAATATTTTTACAATTTATAATGAAATGTAAGTATATAACAATTCGAATTTCGTATTAATCCATTTATTTTTATTTGTCATTTGTTTCCGAAGTTGCTAATTTAGTAATTATGCGTTACTAACCATTCATAACAAAAAAAATTAATAAACCGAACATTGTTTTTGCCAACTGTTTTACTAATACAAGTGCATTTTTGTTATTTCGACAACTTTTATGTTCCGCCATGTTTTGTTATTTTTTAATTTTGTCGGAAACTTCACAGTCGTTCTTGTTCTATTTATCGATACGGGTTGATGCTTTTTATACGTTATATGTGTGTAATCCAGAACGTTTTTTTACTTTCTGAACATAAGACGACGACATTTAAACATTTTTGCTATATCACGTACTGAAAAATTGGGATTGCTCTGAAAATTTTGCACGACCTTTTATTCGTTTACACGCACTTAACCGGGTGATTTTTACCGCTACCTTTTTTCTTTCAGTTGATAATGTATCTCTGTATCGCTTTATAACACTATACGCACTGTGGTCTTCGGTATTTTCAATTCTTTGGAAATACTCAAACCCGACAATTCGGAATTTTCCAAATATTTGGAAATAATTCGTTTGCTCAAATCTTCTTCTGCAGACGAGATTTTGAGAACTGAGCGAAATACATTGTGTGTGGAATCATTTCATTATAGAAGAAGTACACTACTATAATAATAAAACAATACATACAAAAAACAAATGCAGTGAAGTTTGTTTTATGCAATTTCGTATTTTCAGATTTTAACGTTCACCGTCTTTATAAGACTAATAAAATTATTTAGAATGTAATGGATTTTTAATAAAATAAATACAACAACAATTAAAATGTAATTTAATACTCACATTTTCGGCTTTACAATTTACAAACGATCCTTCCCGAAATATGAATAAATTTTATTCACAAAAAACAACCATTTGTGTTTAAAACAATAAAGCGACTGATTACCGTGACCGTCGTACATTTTAGTGGATGGGGCCAATCATGCCAGGAGAATCGATTTTGCTTGCATGGTTACCTATGAGGGCGTTTCCCGTAATAGCACCAACCACCGTTCTGACATGCCGAAGCCGCAGCGATACCAGCTGTCTAGATCTGTATCTAGGCCAAATCTGCCTAGTTACTATACCCATGAGGTACTATTTGACCATTTGTCGTTCGTTGTTCTTCTAGCTTCCCCTTGAAACAATTTACAAGGTGTCTTGTCGAATGAGTTCACCTGTCTTTTTATTCCCCGTAATATTGCAATGCTGTGGCACTCACATCAGGTATATATTGAACGGATCTGTCATCACGTGAAGAAATGAAAGCCAATTCTGCCCTACTTTTGTAGTTAGGCAATATGATTTGAGCGTCTTACATTATACTTAAACCAGTCAACTGCGATCCTCAACGCGATTAGTTCAAATTGAAAAACACTGCGGTAGTCGGGGAGACGAAAAGAGAGTGGGAATATCAGTTATACGATGTTGCTTTGTTCCTTTTTCTAAGTATAGAAGAGGTATCCGTGTTTTGTTACAGATTGAGACACGGAGACATGGAGATTAAGCTCTCCGCCATTTGCTTACCTAGCATATATAGGGGTGTGAGCTGAAAGAGACTCTCCAGTGGTTGAGTGGATATGCTAATAAGAGACCCATTTATTATACAAGGCAGCTGTTCGCTATACTTTCGCCAAGAATTTTAGGTTAATCAGAATATTTAAAACAAGCCACCAAAGAGTAACCCCGTTTAATAAAGTTGATCTAATAGTAGAGATATGGAGCCATGTACATGAGGGGCTCCAAACCCCAATCTTTTCCTAATGGCATTTTTACAGGCGTAAAGCGCTATTATGATGTTTTTCCATTTTCTAATACGCTGTCCAGCATGAGTCCCAGATTTTTAGCTTTAATAGTTAAGGTAACTCTAATACTAATTAAGCTTGGAGTCGATTTGAGGAGATACGTATTTTCTAGACAAAAGGACCCACTCAGTTTTGTGTGGAACCGCAACGGCAAACGCACGAATGGCAAACGCACTAAAATTTACCGAAGACACCAATCGCAACCTCATCTACATAAGCAACCACTTTAAAGTCGCAGCCTTCCAGGTTTAATAACAGGTCATTTATAACCAAGATCCAAAACTGGGGGATAATGCCTTGTGGTGTGCCTTTACTTACAAATCTGCTGTTGAAGGACCTACCCATGCTGGCCGTCACGACACTGCTTTTTAGCATTTGATCTAGCCAGCCCCTGAATGAGTTCTTCACGCACAGATTTACCCCTTGCATTATGCATATTGGGATTTCGTTTGCCTATTTTGCTCAATCGAACTCCTAATGCTGGATTCTATCTGTCTTTTAATATCGTTTGTTGGACATCCGCCGGTACGTAATGTCATCGGGTCCTACCGACTTATAAGGCTTAAAGCTATTTATAGTCCACAGAATTTTTTCCTCTACTTATAACCTGGCTTGCAATGCCTGCAATCCTGTTTCTCTATGAGTTCCAGAACGATCCAGTCGTTGGAGAAAACTCGGGACTTAGAGGTACTACTTTAATCAGCCTAGATAACTCAGAGGGCTACGGTATTTTATGACAGTATATAGCCTCTAGACATTTGTTTTATCATTTAATAATTCATATTTGAATGTTTTGAGGACCTTTTTTGTAGCAGTCGCAGTCCTTAACAGGTTTAGTTTCGTTGGCCCTTCTTAGTCGTTTCAGTTCCATGGTGGTCGAGGTTTACCCAGGGGTCTACCAAGATGACATGTACTTACTGGTCCACTCGAATGTCAAGCTCTTGTATTGAATCCGTGGTGTTGGACCGGCACCAGTAGTGAATTAGAATAGTTTTGAAACTACCCTAGTCGGTTTTCTTCCTGTCTATAAAAGTTGCGATTCACTAAACTATCAAGTGGAGGCAAGGGTAAAGTCTTTAGTATTTCTTGTCTATTTCTAGTTAGAAACATGGGTTTACAGCCAACATTGCATACAGGTTAGTACTAAGAATAAAATTAAGGAGTACCTCATAGCGATCGTTCGTACCAATGCTTCTCCAAATTATGTGATGTGCATTTGCCTCACTTTCCAGGGTGACTCCAATTTTTTGAGCATTCTTTAATGAGCTTCCCATAATAATTGTTAGGATCCCCCCGATTAAGTGAAAGATGATGATGTGAATGATTGGTTGGATGATTAGTATCGCCTGTGGCACTATTCTGGCTTTCCCTGGGAATACTGAAGGATAAAGTTTAGTGTAAAAATTTTGAAAAATTTTGAAATTTTGAATTTTGAAAAATTTAACAAAGTTAATTGGGAAACTTTTGTTCCATAAAATTTTTATAGGGAAAAATATTTTCCCAATTAACTTTGTTTCCAAAATATTTACACCAAACTTATTCCCTCAGTAGGCCAGAAAAATACAATTTAGATAAAAATGCTATGAAAATATTTTTTCCAATTCCCTATTCCCCGGGAAAGGCCGAATAAGGCCGATTCACAGAAATAAATAAAAAATGGTGAAAAAAATCGTGAAAAATTTTTGGCTCGTAATTCTAGGAAGTACTCTGGCAGAATATCTCCGTGGTAGGATAGCGATGACTAAATGCCTTCGGTAAAAGAAACGCGACTAATGGGACAATGAAACTCAAGAGCGTATTTTGCCTACGCCGGAATGTTACTAAAGTCTTCCTTCCAAGATCCATCGCCATCAAAAACAAGAATGGAGGACTACTTCAAAAATGTAGCAAATCTTACTGACGTAGTAACCCCGCTTGATTAGGAAGCTATTGCTCCACCAGGCGAGGGGATATTTGTCCTGTGCCATACTAAACATAAATGACTTAACTGCAAAAAATGAGTTTTGTGATGAAACACTTTTGAAACTTGTATCAATTCTGTGTTAATGTTAAAGATATAGAGATTTATAATAGCTATCAAATGACATCATCCACTCAATTTGGCCAAAAATGCAGTTAAGTCATTTATGTTAGTACGGCAGTATATCCCACAGTAGAGGAAGTAGACACCGATATTTGTATCTGTATTGAAAGAATTTCTCCAAATCTGTACGACCTCATCGTCGGAATTTGGGACCACGAAGATGTGCCTTTGAGTTAGAGCACCGCGTTCATATGTCCGCTGCAAAAAAAAAATCTTTTATGTGAAAACTATCGTAGCATAGCTCTAATGAACACTACATACAAAGTGTCGGCTAATATTTACTGACCAGCTTCATCCATATCGCCGAAATAATTAGTTTACAATTATATCAATGTTGTTTTCGTCCCAAGTCCCAACCGATAGTGTGTTTAAACATGACGATGATTCTGGAAAAATGTCAATCAATGTCAATATAACTATGTATAAATAGACTTCCGACAGAATTCCTGGCTTGGAACGCCGCAGAAACTCGTTTCTCTGTATAAATTAAGAACGTCTAGGTCTGTATAAATTAAGAACGTCTAGGTCTGTAGTGAGTTTTTTAAGAAATGTTTTTTGTGGGAAACGAAGCATGATGAGGGAAAATTACTTACATTTAAAATTGTTTAGCGGTGATCTTGAATGATCTTGAAATTCATCAGTTTGGGAGATATTGATAAAAGTTAGTTTTTTCTAATTAGAACCCAAACTTTTGAGTGTACTTTTTGATTACGTAGTTAAAAATAAACAAAATACTTTTGGTTTATACAAAATTATTCCATAAAAATTAATACAAAATTTGATCTGCATTACAACAAAACAAGTCGTAAACCTATTTAGTTGAAACGAGAAATAAAAACAAAATCTATTTTTATAAAAAAAATATATTCGTCAATATCTTCTAAATTGATATATGTCTCAAGACCATCAAAGACCACCACTGAATGTCCCGCTTGATACTTTCACCTATCTTGCACCGTTTCTGAGATAAAAGCCTTGTATTTACTAAAAAACTCGAAGGACTCTTTATCGGAGTCCTTTAAAATAACATTTCGTGTTCGACAAGCAGATGCACTCGTGGTGACCGAGGGTTTCCACGTAGAAAACTTTAAATACCTTGGGTCAGGAAAAACTTCATCAAATGATATGCCGGCAAATAAGCCCAAATTGCCACCGCATACCGAATTTTCTACATCCAATCAAGGTTATTGATATCTAAATAACTTTTGTATTCGTACAATCTTGTATTTTATAAGACACTCATAAGACTTGTGTTGGTCATTCGGAAGTGAGAGCGGAGCCCTGACCGCTGATTGTAGAATGCATTCGTTCCCTTTCCAGTCAAATTAAAATTGCGGAAAAGGAATATTGGATTCGTGTGCATCACTAATCGAGTTAAATGGCTGGTCCAAATTGCAAGGTACCCATAACAACGTATGATAAATAAAATGTTCCAACAACAAGCAGCCGGAGTACGTTGCAGAAAAAGACGCGGTGGCGCTTTCGTGACGACATTGAAACAAGACCTACGGTTAATACCCTATTAAAGTTAGCCGACTCCAGCCGAAAAATGTCGATAATGTAGACTCAAACTAATCAAACGAAAATGACAGCCGATTTTTGTCGGTAACATCCCAGCCGAAAAATGACGATAATCCAGATACGAATTTTATGCCGGAATGTAATAATTGGAATGTTATTCATAAAAACCAACTAAAAAATTTAAAATAAGAAATTTTCATTCGAAACAATATCAAACCATATTTCTCTAAGTGTCGTATTAAATGTTTGGGGAGGTAAGGCGTGAAATGCATCTATAGTTACATGTTTGGAAAATATTTTAAATAGCACTTCATCTAATATTTATCATTTAAAAACTTCAGGTTAATTTCTATGTTGCGAGTACGGGAAAACTCGATTGAATATATCGCACACACAAAATTTGAAATTGTCTAGAAACTGACCGTTTAAAATGTCATAGCTGGAAATAGATTCAAATGAAAGGTTTTATTGATGATCACACCTGGAAAAAATTTCAGGTTGATTTCTATGTTGGAAGACCGGGAAAACTTGATTGAATATATCGTAAACACGAAATATGAAAATTTCTATAATTTGACCGTTTAAAGTATCATGGCTGGATATAAATTCAAATTGTCATATTTTGTGTGTACGATATATTCAATCGAGTTTTCCTGGACTTCTAACGTAAAAATGGACCTGAAATTTTTTCCAGGTGTGATCATCAATAAAACCTTTCATTTGAATCTATTACCAGCTATGACACTTTAAACGGTCAGTTTCTAGACATTTTAAAATTTTGGGTTTGCGATATATTCAATCGAGTTTTCCCGGACTTCTAACATAGAAATCGACCTGAAATTTTTTCCAGGTGTGATCATCAATAATATCAACACTTTAAACGGTCAATTTTTAAAATAATTATATTCAACTGAGATTTCCCGGACTCTTCACATGGAAATTGACCTGAAGTTTTTGATGTTTTGCTTGATATGATACGCCATCGAGTTTTCTCAATAATAAAATAGTTTTTTATTATAGTTTTAATGCATTTAATAAAAAAGTTTAATTTTGAGTAATATACGTTAATGAATCGAAATAAACATTTTTGATTTAAAATTAAATTACTGTTTAACACCAAAATTATATCTGCTTTATCGACATGTGTCGACTGAACATGTATATGAATCTGCCTTGCCGACTTTGGCAAACGACAAGTGGTTTTGCATCTGCATTATCGTCATTTTCCGCTGGAGTGCGTTCACGGGAGTTACATTGTTACAATATTTTTAACAATGACAGCTCAAAACCGTTCATGAAACTACATTGTAACAATGACCACGTGCGTTTTTCATTCACGAACTCTACATTGTTACAAATGTAATTCTGAACCCTACTCGAGACTGCCTCTACAAATGTCATTTTTATTGGTGTCTGTATCATGATCGTACTATCAACAACCATTATACCAATTAAAATAATAAAAAATGGCTCTTTTAAAGTCCAAACCACACAAATGTGTGAGTAAAAAATCATAGTATGTAATGGCGTTTTTGATAAAAAATTTCGCTTGATTTGAAGTACAACCAACACAATTGTATGTATAGTCATAGTGTTTTTTTTGGACGAAATAGGTTTGAAAGGAATACACAAACATGTAAGTTGGTGCAAAAGACATACGAAAATAAATTTTTGACATGGTACTTTTGCCGTATCCACACAATTGTGTTAGTAAATCACAAAAGCGATATGTAGTTTTGAAAAATAATTCAAAGAACAAAATTCAATTTTTAATCTATTTATTTTAAAGAAAATGTTTTATGGATACGGTGATTATTTTAATGCTCCATAATATTATGTTACCCTTTATATGTTATGAAGAAATTAAGAGATCAACTTTTTATTGTTTTCATTTGTTATGACACTTGAGACAATCTCAATGTTAACTACTACGTCATTTCTACAATGACAGTTGTTACAATAGTTAACAATGTAAATCTCGTGAACGCAATCCTACTATATTTCTGTTATTACAGTCGGATCTGCATTATCGGCATTCTTCGACTGGCCGATTAGACGACACATAGAATCTGCGTTATCGACATTTTTCGGCTGGTTCATTTTAATTGTTACCGCCGACCGGTTTAAGTTCGGGAGCGAGTATCATGATTTTTATTTTTGATGTCCTGTACGGAGCATTAATCTTAGTCCTTGAAGGTAAATTCCGCAATTCTTTAAGAGAGAAGTCCTTTTTGAGTAATAAAAGGCTGGATGCATTTTGGATCGTCGTTTTCTTTGGTGTACTACAACATCTCGGTTTTCTAAATCTCGGTTTTCAAAATCTCAGTTTTCAAAATCCCGGTTTTCAAAATCCCAGTTTTCAAAATCCCGGTTTTCTTTTCTGCACCAAATAATTAATAAAGTTTTTAATTGCAAGATTCGGTACTTGCAACATTTTGTAATTGTAACATTTTGTAGTTGCAAGATTAATAAAAAAAGCAATATTTTGTCAATGCAACATTTTGAAATGCAATAATTGTAGAGGCTGACGGCTTCCAAGTCTCTCACGGGCACTTAGCTCTCCATCCAAATTCCATCCCTATTAGCCATTTTCTAGAACTTTATTGCAAACTCATTTTTGAATTTTGTCAAAAAATCTTTTAAGCGTCCGATTTTACATGCAAAATTGTAAAAATTCAAACCGGGATTTCCTAAAAGTCGGGTTTTTTTTATACTAAACCGGGATTTTGAAAACCGAGATTTTGAAAACTGAGATTTTGAAAACCGAGATTTTGAAAACAGATATTTTGAAAACCGAGATTATGAAAACCGAGATTTAGAAAAAAACTGAGATTTTGACAAACCAAGATTTTGAAAACCGAGATTTCGTTACACACCCTGACCTCCTGCATCAACTCTTTGTGAAATTCTATTTCTGTGGTACTTAAATATATTTTTAATATCGAACGCTTTTTCAAATGCACAGCTCAACTTTATTTACCGAATCTGACTATAGAAAATTTTGCGAGTTCTCATTCATATCAGAGTAATTTGAAACCTTGATATTTTGGCGATGTAAACACAAAAAACTTCAATACGTTACCAATTTTATAAAATTGTTGAAGAAACGCAAGAAAACATAATGACTGTTGCAAAGTGAATAGTGTGACACAAGTAACTGCGAAAAATCAGACTTGAGATATGAGAGTCGATTACGAGTAATGGATACCGATCATTCATGATGATTCCCGTTTAATTTTCGATATCATTTTGAACCGGTGTTTTCTATTTAAGAGACTAAACACATTGTGTCATATCCCAAGTTATAATATGCAACGAGTGAAAGTTGAAGCCGCCTTTCCGTTCGGATCCTTGCGATGTTATCAGTTTTGGAGATTTATGATTGTCTGTTAGTGTTCATCGCGATAATATTAAGTGGCACACCCATCAATGATTGATATTTGTACAGTAGTGAAGCGATGATGGATGTTTAGGTAGTATTTTTAGTGATTTATCGGAAGTTTTTCGTTGAGATGCAGCACAATATAGATGTTGATGGGTTACACTGGAGCCATTGTAGTCTGTCAATCACTGTCTATAGCTTAAATTTAATAAAGTTAATGTTTTAGCCTGGTAATTACAGCTCCACTAGTGCTGGGCTATGTTAAAAGAGGGTACATTTTCTCGCACTAATCGGGTCGATCGCATAAATACTTGAGACTGTCAAATAATTTCTTTCTCAAAATCGCTTAGTAATGGTTGAACCTTATAAAATTAAATTTAAATTTTAAAGAACTTGTAAATTTTGTTAGTTCTAATATATGCTGATGCATGCTTTGGTTACTCGTTAAGAGTTTAGCGATATGCAATTGGATTTATTAAATTCAACCAATTACGATGGTTGCGCGAAGCCCCAAGGTCCCTCACAAAAAAGTGTTTCTGCAACAACCAGTTGCTGTTCGTTGTAGAAGAAGATCCCGACTGCGATGTCGAACGAGGCCTACGTATAATATATCTATGGCGAAATTCCTTAATGGAATGTGATAGCTAGAGAGAGATAGAGATGAATGACTCTCTATTCATGCTAAAGATTCGCTATTGTATATCGTCCCACCAGAATCGTAATTTCCATTTGGAAAGTGAAGAAAGTAATTAAGGAGAAACATCGCAGAATGTGTTGCTACCGTACGTCGCTTGGTACCCTTTGTCACAATCGAGAATGGAAGCTTTTTAATACTTCTTCACACTATTGTTTGGGTTCCGTTTCTCGGTGGTTCACTGTAAGAAAGCTTCAATACATTTCTAACATTTTGATAAATATCACGATGTATGAACCGAAGTTAGAAGGATGAAATTTCTTGCCTTAGTTGGGCAGACTGCTGATAATGTACCAATCTCAGAACGTACATCTTGGGATATTCTTACACTAAAAAAATCTGTCAATGAATGTGTCGTAGCTATTGTTGGACCTGAATATTTCTTTGATATATAAAAAAAAATTTAGTAAAACTAATTCAGTTTTAGTTTTTTTAGCTACACAAATTAACAAAAAATAAAAATGTAGTAGTCCCAGAATTTAGCATAAAATGTAGTCGCACACAGAAAAAATGTAGCAGGGTTGAAATTAGAATTTTTATGTTTGGTAAAACATTTAGAGGACTAGTTTTTGGTTCATGTTACATGCTGCGTTAAATACTATGTTATGTTAAATGTTGCGTTAAATTGTCACGTTGATTACGTGACATTTTAACGTAACATGTTTTACAGAAAAACCTCGATTTAACGGACTAATTGGGGACTCCGATAAATCCTATTGTCCGTTAAATCAGAATGTTTTTAAATTTAATCTAGTCGATCGAATTTAACCTGGGACGGAACTCAGGCATTTCTTAGCCGATTATGTTGGGATCGGGTATGTTGGATGGAAATGGGATTCTTAAATGATTTTTGGAAGATATTCTGGAATATTGCCACCTGAGACAGAACTCGATCAATTCTTAATCAATTATAATGGCATTGGGTATGCTGGATGGAAATGGGAGTCTTAATTGCTTTTGGGAAGGAATTCTGGAATGTGACCACCTGAGACGGAACCCAAACAATTGTTAAATTGTTATCCGACTTTGATGGGATTTGGTTTGTTGGATGGAAATGAGATTCCTAAAAAAACCTTTATGAGAAAGACCTCATATTTTACCAAACATTTGCGGATCAGGTGGAGCTTGAACCCTGTTCGTTTTTTTAATTAATATCTCACTTTTTAAACCTAAAAACAAAAGGTAGAGTTTACAATTTTTTTACAAAGAGTAACAATATTATTTTTTTCTTATAATCAATGTGAATTAATTCATAAAGAGTTTAAAAATTTCGATAATACTGAAATAACACGTAATTCTAGAGATGTCTGGAAAAATATGAGTATTCTGGCATTTTAGGCTTACGCTTTCGAGATTTATTTCTGATATGCGGCATATTGATGCGACCCGCGAGGAATTTGCTCTCAATTTTAAAATATTTGGAAGTATTGGTCAAGACTATATCAACTTTGAACTTTATTGATAACGGATTTGTCTTTACTTTTTGCTATATACTTCGGTGCAAAAAAATCGCACATTGATCAATTTTCTACAAAAGTTCAAAAATACTAAAAAATCGAATGTGTGTTTAATTTTCTTGAAAGCAGATTCAAAGTCTATTTCAACACCTATCCAGTGGTACGTTTTTATCTTTATACCGTGCCATACACTATTGATTTTTGGGGTCAACATCTGAAATACACGTTTTTTGTGAATTTGTCATCATGAAAATTAGTGGTAAAAATCAAATTATAACACGGAAATCAGCAAAAAAACATTTTTGTTAACAAGAAATATTCTCTCCCTAACCCGAATGACAGCTTCCATTCGATGTTTCTGTAATTTCACAAAAGTTTTAACCAAATGTTGAGGTATCGCTTCCCATTCTCTGGCTCAAACTCTTTAATTTAACTCGACCCATAAATGTTCGATGGGATTAATTGAGCACAGCAACCTCTTGAAGGTACTGGTACACTATACCAGCCATATACGGTCTCGGATTATCCTGCATGAACAAGAAGTTTTCACCAATAAACCCGGCAAAATGTATAACGTAATCCTTCAGTATTTCCTCAATGTATCGGTTATAAGTCAATCTTCTTGATCGGTGGCCAGTATTCGCTCCGAAGATGAATACAAGATCTGTCTTCTCCTCCAGTGACATGTCGACCCAGAACATGCATGATCCACCGAGATCGCATACGTTTTTCAATGCACCATTGTGCAAATCGCTCTCCTGATTTTTTGTACACTCTTTCTCACCCATCGTTGCTTTGTAAACACATGAAAAGACAGGACTGTTCGCTATTGTTGTTCTGTCCAATCCAAATGCTCTCGAGCGAAGTAAAGGCGGGCTCGACGATGAGCTGGGATTAATTTCGGCCCGTTTGCTGGTCTGTGTGACGTCAGATCACCTCCCCGATGTTATCTTCTAACTATCCATCTGCTGACTTCGATTACACCGCATTCAAATGATGATTTCGCATCGAAGTCGTTACAATAAAGGGTTCATCACGCCGTGCCTGATCCTTGTCGCCCTTTGTAGCAGTCGGTTTCGATAGAAGACCGTTCATGCTAAGCGTTGATATGCGATTGATGACAATTCCCTGAAAACGTAACCTTTTATACCTGGCACAAGTTCCTCAACCTGTGCTACCTGAAATGAGCATTTTCGGATTGTTGTGTTGTATTGTTGGTACTGTCCTAGTTTTTAACAGAAAAAGCACACAAGTGGTATCATTGGGTTTGCGAGAAAATTAAAAAAAAAAGAAAAAATGCATCTGTACGAATTTTTTGCACGCAAGTGTATGTAAAAAACAAGATATATAGAACAAATCTTAACACCATTTCAAAATAATAATACTAGAGTAAATCCTCAACTAATACGCGATATCTCGACATTATAAAAAACTTGGCACTATAATATAACCACTTAGAACTAAAATCGAGAAAAATATTTTAATTCGCTAAATAACAAACAACGTTAGACTCAATTTGCCCTTTCCACGGTATTTTCGATACAAAAAAAGGTCAATAAAATCGTGGCAAGGCATCGTAAAAATCATAAAATTATATTTACGCGATTATTTTGTTTTATGCTTTCGCAAACTGCTACAAACCGTTATAGGTTATTCACAACCTCTATATTTTTTTTACTTTTATGACAATATTATTATTGGCTCTTAATGGATCTAAGAACATTATCAATATTATAGATTCTCGAATTCCATTTACCGTTTTCTATATACATATATACATACATATATTTTACCATTACCGTGGTGGTTATTTTACGCGAAGTCGCGAAGGACATGTTTTCCATTTTTCGTTTACCGAAATTATCCATTTTAATGGTTGTAAGATATCGCACAGTGTCTAGGAATAAAATACACACGAAGTACTAACTAACGCATGCGTTCACATTTTTGGGGGTTTCACACAAAAAGAAAAATTTATATACGTATATGCAGAATTCACTATACATATACAATCTTAAAATTTATGTATAAAATGTATACAACAACAAAAATCATATTTAACATTTTCATCAACTTCCGTTTTTCATTTGGAGAAAAACATAAAAATTTATTTATCTGGAGCTTTTAGTCATCGTGTGACAATTTCGATTATTCCCATAACAGATCACTATGTAAATCATTATATGTCACACCCAATACTGTGGATGAGTTTTATCTTCTGTTGAATGTATACATTAATACACATCTACATAT
The DNA here is from genome assembly GCA_932526605.1 of Nephrotoma flavescens. NCBI lineage: Eukaryota > Metazoa > Arthropoda > Insecta > Diptera > Tipulidae > Nephrotoma > Nephrotoma flavescens. Next base: position 143,098,982 of record OW052222.1, read on the forward strand.
AGACAAGGTAGCACTTGTTCCAGTTTCCTCTAGAGATTATCAATTTTAATTTAATTTTAATTTAATTAAAAATGTAAACATTTTTTTCAATATGGACAATGACATGTTCAGTCTCCGCACTCCAATCTGATTATAAATTAAAAATATCTAGACATATATAGTTTTATTGATTAGGAAAGCACTAAAAAAGCTCGATTCTGAATGAAAAACGAAAATACAAATAAAAATAATTAAGCATCCTGAACTGTAAATAATTCGAACTTTTTTTTCGTACCCTCATTTTTTAAGTTTTTTTATCTCTGCTGTTGTTTATTCATTCCTATATGTGTCTATTATATGTATATGTGATGTAGGCAAACACAAGACAGCACATCACATTTATATGGAGAGAAAATACAATAAAAAAAATTGAGAAACGGAAGAAAAATTATCAAAATGAATAAAAGTAGGTCAGTTTCCTTGTTATCTTTCTATGTATTTTTTGGTTTAAAGCTTTTTTGTCGCTTTTCTCGTTATAAAATATTTTTTTTTTGTATTTTCATATAGAGCACACATCCGAAGGCAAACAAAGTGTGTATATGCGAGAGAAGAAACATTAACCAAACGAAATTAGACGACGTTAATTGCATATTTCGTTAGTGCAAACTTAAACTTGTATTTCTTAAAGAAAGCTCAAGAAGTTTTTTTTTATTTCTTCGAATGTACTCTAAACAATTTTATATACATTCGCATATAAATTCTGAAGATTTGACGTCGTCACACATATCATCTAGATCTAGTACTGTGAAGAGCTTTATTATTGTGTATTTTGATTTTCTTTGCACTTTTCAAAAATCGCCTTTTAGCGAGAAAAACTACTTAGAAAAACTTTTGTTCTTTTCATTTTAAATATTAGTAAATATTATTTAACAAGCGAGAAATGAGAGTTATTACTCAAGATTTCATGAATGAGGATAAAACGGAAATGCTAGATGAATGAAACCAAACCTGGTAATCCAACAAACAATCAAGACATCCTGATTAACAATCATTAAAATAATAGTGAAGTTTGGGACGTATGATTGATGCATTAATGATGTTTTTGTACAGGGTTTCGCACGTATTCGATCCAGATGGTCTTTTAGAAGAGAAAAATTGGAAAATCTGAGTGGAAAACTCGGAAATTACCAAAAAACTTGAAGAAAATTGGATTATTATTCTAGCGCATCAGTTGGGAACGGCTGAATCGGTTTGACTCAATCTTATTTTGATGTGTTCCCAATTCCCAGGAGATGGTTCTTACGAGAGAAAATGTTGAAAATCCACCGGAAAAGTCGGAAAATAGAAAAATGATGTTTTTTGTGGAATTGCGCACGCATTCGATCTAGATGATCTTTTAGAAGAGAAAAATTGGAAAATCTGAGTGGAATATTTGGAAACTTCCGGAAAACCCCGAATAAAATTGAATTTTTTTGTAGCGCATCATTTGAGAACGGCTGAACCAATTTGGCTCAATCTATTTTGATGTGTTCTCAATTTCCAAGAGATGGTTTTTACGGCAGAAAATGTTGAAAATCCACCGGAAAAGTCAGAAAATTCAGAAAATCTAAAAATGATATCTTTGTACGGGATTTCGACGTATCTGATCCAGATGGTCTTTTAGACCATCAGTAGAGAACGACTGAACCGATTTGGCTCAATTTTTTTTGTTGTATTCGCAATTGCCAGGAGATGGTTGATAAGATAGGTTGCGTTGATATGTGTGTCAAGATCAAAACGAAACGTTTAAATATCATCCGCTTCAATCAATCAAAACTACTTTCCGAGCAGTACATTCATCTGTGCGATGCCATCGGTTCGGAGTTGAAGCAACGAACGTTGGTCAATTGACCTTCCTCCCAGCGATATATGTTGGCAGCTTATATGCATGAATATGTGCAGGATGCTATGACGTACATATGTGCGGCATTACCGATGGCCAGATTTGTTCATCACGTTCACATGCAATCAAAAATGGCTTGAAATTTTCGGTAATCTATGCCAGGACAAACTTCCAGTGATCGCCACGACATCACCGCACGTGTGTTTAAACAAAAGCTCAGAACGTTAATGGACTTCATCGCTAAACAGATGGTTTTCGGACAGCCACGTTGTTGGATGTACTCAGTAGAGTAGCAGAAGCGTGGATTACCACATGCACACCTTCTGCTGTGGTTGAGAAAATCAGACCAGATCAAATCGATTCAATCATCACCGCCGAAATACCAGATCCACAAGCCGACCCGCAGTTGCTCGCGGTAGTCGCAACAAACACGGTTCACGGTCCGCGCGGAGATCACAATCCAGATTCACTGTGTATGGCCGATGGGAAATGCACAAAACAAGATCCGCGTCGGTTGCTGGCATACACAATTAGTGGAAACAATGGTTATCTACTATATTGGCGTCGTTCACCCGAAGATTGTGTCAGAACAGCCACTTTGACGGTGAAAGGGAAAGATGTCGTGGTCGATAATCGCTGGATCGTGTAACGATGAATTAGTTGCAAGGTTTGACTTCCCTGAATTCCTCGTTACAAGGTTTTCCTTTCATGACTGTACGGTTTCCAAAATATATATATACAAACACAATTATGCAAATCACGGGAAATGAATGAGAGAAACAAAGGTTTTAAAGCGGAATTTTAAATGAATTGCCTCGTTCTATTAATTATTGGGTGGGGTGATCGATTGTAGCAGTTCTTTTTCTATAAAAAGGTGAAACAAATTTGGATGCGGGAGAGAAAAAAATTCATTTTTTGTTCTGTTTTTGGTCAGCTCATGTTTAAAGTGCAATATATACTTTTACATGGCGTATTTTTTTTTTTTTTGTAATTTATGCATAAATTTTGCGACATTAATTTTTGTGAACAAGTTGTTTTTGAGTATAAATAGTAGATGTGTAAAATCTTAAATTAAGTAAAGTGACTTTATCTATTAAGAAATATTTGTATCTACTTAATAAAAAAATAAATGAAAAAAAAACTCATGTATAAAACAATGCGTTAAAATTCAAGTGTCTATATAGTGGCGGACAAGAAAAGTGGCAAACGAAAGTTGTCTTAATATACGGGGATTAATAATGTAACGAATGTTTTGTGATACGCGAAAAAAAATAAATCCCGTTCCTAATTTGGATTACCTAAATGCATAATAAAAACGTTGATAATAATTTTTTTTGATAATACTCCGAATTATAAATCAAATCCAAATAAAAACTAATAAATAAATATAATAAAAAAAAAAAAAAAAGAAAAAAAAACATAAACAGAGACTAAGTGTGTGATAATTATAATTTAAGTGAAAACAAACTTATTAGTGGACTATTAGTGCAAGTGCAAATAAAAACCGGTATAAAAATATATATAAAAAAAAAAAAAAAATTTAAAAACTATAATTCTACGGTTAATAAATAAGGTGATTCAGGCCACACCTCGAATATAACGGCCACGGCCATGAGCTATTGTAAGCGTTTTTTTTCTTACTTTAATTTTAATATATTTAATACAATTTTTTTTTTACATTTATATAAATTTATATTAGCCTTAATATAAAATTTTTCTTTAATCTTAGTTGGTAATAGTTAATATTTCGTTATCGTCCTTCAATCTTGATTTTGCATATTATTGTTTTATTGCGAAAACGAACCGAAATGTTAACTACATATTGTAATGACGTCAATCATTAAAAATAAGAACTAGTTTAAGAACCAAAAATTTATTATTTTACGCATATTTCGTATCTTGTCGGTAGTAAGAGAAAATTTCTTAAAATTAATTTTTCTTTATAAAAAAAAATTATATAATAAATATGTTCACAATTGATCTTGAAATAATTTGCCTTTTGCTTAGTGATGCCTATAGTTTATTTTTTTTGGGTTTCACCAAATCCGCTTTGTTTCCGCCATGTTATGTAATTGTTTTTCAGACATGAGAAGCTAAAAGCTGTTATGTTCGGATGAGGTGGTAAGTTTCTGATCGCATGGTTTGGTAAGTTGATCCAACCTTGTTTCCTATCCCCGCCATGTTTCATTCCCTCCTCTAATCTGTCCTTCTTATTTTCTTTTCCTGCGGTCTAACATGATCTATTCAAGTTTCGGGAAACCCCACGCCAACCCCCTGAGCTCTAGCCGGCCTTTGAAGGCTGCCCCGAAACCTCTGTTTAGATAAATTCTGTTAACGGACCACTAATTTCGTTGGTTCCGTTACAATCGTTCCGTATTTCAAGCTTATATCGAAAACATTCGCAACACACTGCAATGTTGAGTACTGTAACTCCATTAAGTTCATAATTAAATATGTTTGCAAATAAGTGAATAAACCAGCGACCTGGCAGTGTTCGGCATTGTTGCTTTGGATGCAAATGACAATGTGTGAAGATTCCAATTGGGCCGTTATGTCGGTTGCAATTAGGCAATTTGGCGTATTTTCTCATTTGCATTCATGTAATGCCCCACTGTTCAATATTTGTGGGTGCACTTTGACTATGAACAACGTGTCTATTTCACGGAAGCTAATGCAGCACAACGAGCAGAATGATCACCAGCTACAACACTCATGAATTTCTTCAAAATTTGCCAAAGCGATCCGTTCGCAAGAACATTGCTTTACTGGGAAATTATACTTCGAACCAGTTGTCGAAAAAGTTTCAATGACGAAAGACGGGCTAACCTGTTGCAGGATATCGGGAATTGCAGCCACATTGCTAGACGGCAGCCGGACGGCACATTCTGCGTTGAAGTTGCCGATGAATGCCACACGAAGGAAAAACCGGTGTGCTCAATTGCCAAGAACTCGGAGGTGGTTAAGATATTGCATGACTGCAAAATCATCATCTGGGACGAATGTACAATGGCACCTAAACGATCATTGAAAGCGTTCAATCGAACAATGAATCGTTACGAAGTGATTCAAGACGTTTTTGTGGAGCGATGATTCTGCTGGCCGGCGATTTTCATCAAACGCTACCGATCATTCCGAGAACAACAGCTGTAGATGAACTCAAGAAGTTGTAGTTGAACACGAACATGAGAGTCGCGTTACAGAACGACTGTTGGTGTTTAGCAATGGTCAAACTCCTGTTGATGTTTTGACAGGATTGGTTTCGTTTCCCTCGAATTTTTGCATGTTCATGACGTCGAAGATCGAGCTTATCACGAAAGTGTTTCCGGACATCCGTTCATATTATTTATGAATCACAATTGGCTCAGCGAACGAGCGATTTTGGCAGCGAAGAACAATGAACAGTCTGAATTACTTGATTCAAAACCGGGGAAATGCATTGTTAAAAATCCGTTGACTGTGTGACCAATCAAGACGAGGCAACCGAATATCTGACCGAGTTTTTGAATGCGCTTGATTTGCCGGGAATATCACCGCATAACCTGATGCTCAAGGTAGGATCTGTTATAATCATGCTGCGTAATTTGAACTATCCGAGATTGTGTAACAGAACGCGATTGGCTGGGAAGAAACTGATGCACAACGTTATACAAGCGACGATCATCAAGCGCAAATTCAAAGGAGAGGATGTTTGAACTCGGGAAATTCTCTGATTCCAACTGACATTCCGTTCGACTTCAAGCACATTCAGTTTCCCGTTCATTTGGCGTTCGCTATGACGATTAACAAATCGCAAGGTCAATCGTTGGGAGTGTGCGGAATAAATCTGGAATTTCCGTGTTTTTTCTCATGGTCAGTTGTACATCGCGTGTTCGAGAGTTGGCAAATCATCATCGTTGTTCATTTACGCGCAATATTGCTTCCAATTAATTCCACTCGAATAAAATACATTGAATTATTTTGAAATCCAACTGACTCCAATTCATTTCCACACTGAGAGAAAAAATACAAAAAACAGCTCAAATTTCGATAGATGCCTGAGTTTGAATCGACATTTCATTCACTTTTCAATACATTATGCCGCCTTTATTTATTTATTTATTTATTTATTCATTGCCATTAACAATTTTGGTAAAGGAAAAGCACATATGGAAGCAATATAAATGAACAACAAAAAAAAAATACTTCCATTAGGCATAAAAACCTCAGATTTTTTCAAAAAACAAATCCACTCCATGCTAGTACCCTCCGTATTGAGCTCAACCTCATTTGTTACAGAGAACACTGCATGGTTGCGTTCATTCGTTCGTTCTGACAATTTTTACGAAAAAATCATATTGCTCAAAAATTACGATTTTTTTCTTCTGCATTTTTCCACAAGAGATGATTGGTCGTAAAAATGACCGAACGAACGAACGCAACCATAAGCCTGAATTTAATGTTGAATTCGATGTAAAAGTGAACGGAATGGCTATTCAACTCAATCGTCTGTTGAGAATTGAGTTGAGTTGTTTGATTTGTTCTCTCATCAAAATCAATTTTCGTGAAGGACAAAGTATTTGCTCGGAACGAAGTAGTTTGGGGCGGAACGAAGTTCACCGGGTCAGCTAGTACTTTAATACAAAAATGCCAGATGGTTAGTCCCTGGGTTCGGTTAAATGAATAACAAGCAATAACTGCAACAGTTGTTGCACGAACGTTTTGGATTTTGCCATGCTGATTGGAACTTTACCATTTCTTAATCAATAAACGTCAGATTTGATATATCGGTCTAGAATCGAATTTTAACATGAATTTTGAACTAAATGTTTTCTTCTTTCATCCACAATGTTTGGAACTTGGCCATATCTAATGTATTAATGTAAGAGCTGCTTTGGGATTTTAGCATAAATTCCAGACGCAGAACTAGTTTTTGGTAATACTAAATGGAACTAAGTAATTTCTTAACATATAATTGTCAAATTTAATATGCACATTTGATTTATAGGGATCTTACAAATTTATTATGCAAACACCTTAGATGACATTTTGTGAGATTGATTCTTACGTATACGTATTGTAGATTATAAATAGATTATTTTAATAAAATATTGTTTTATGATCGTCCTGAAAAAGACGGTTTGTTTTTTGACGAAATATCAAACACAAATTGTTAAGAAATTGCCTAGTTTAATCCTGCTTTGTAATTCAAATTATTTTACAGTGTAGAATCCCAATCCAGCTCGGTTTGGAACCAATAATTATTTTATGGTCTTCCATAAATTTTACGTCCTATAGAAAAAGACTATACCAAAAGCTCACTGTTTTGGTAAAGACTGTTTTAAAATTTTTAACAAATTTTCTTTTTTTATATTGTTGATCGTAGAGATGTCTACAAGTTCAAATAGATTACACAATTTTCTACCGTTATAGTGATTGGCATCCGATTCAAATGGGGTTTGAATGTTTTCATTTGTACTGCTCCCAGTAAACAGACTAAATGACCTGGACTACGGCTATTGCAAAAACATACAGATATGCAGCAAAATCTAGAAGTTTTTCAGATATCAGTTATCACGAAATCAACCATGAAATCATCGAAAATATTTATAACTTGTATTGAAGCGAACATAAGCAAAACAGAAGAAGCTTCATAAGATCTGGAATATGTGTGACATATTAAGAAATAAAAAGTTACGAATGTTCCAATACTATGCCTTAGAAGGTTGATAAGATGCTTCTCGTCAAACAAAATTGAGCGTGACATATAGAAAGAGAAGCATATTAAGAAAGACATTATGAAAGTTGGAGATGTATAACGCACACACTGAGAAAAGTACCGAGAACACAAGAAGGATTAAAGGAAAGTACTGTTACACGCTGGGTACTGCCAACCTGCAGATATCACTAAGCGCACGTAGAGGCCTCTACGGTGATTTTTGGCTACATTCTCAGGAAGAAGTGCGAAGGGTCGTGGGGATTGAGGCGTTCGTGGCTCCTGGCTTACACCGTGATTACAGAGATTTTTAAAAGAGAAAAACCGCAAATAATAATAATAACCGCGTTCCGCCGAAACTTGTCGGCCGGAACCTGAGGAACGAACAAAAAAAAAATAAAAGAAAATATAAAAATTATAACGATGGAGAGGTGCCTTGGTGCTCGCATCCGTCCGAACTCAAACGGTGGTAAACACCGGTTTCGAACCCGGATGCGGGCACCAAGGGACCGCCAACCCTACGCCGACACAGGATGGAAATTCCCCCCTCATCACACCAAACCGGAAACTTTAATAATTCATTTTTTTTATTTAGACACACAACGAGCGCGCGACCGTTATCCGGCGCTCGATTACAATAGTTTTAAAATTTAAAAGAACAAAAATTTAAAATATATAAACGTAAAAAAAAATAAATAAAATAAAAATAACAAAAAATGTACCATAAAAGAATATTTTTTTTTTCAAAAAAAACAATTCTGTTGCGGCCTTGTGGCGGCCGTCATGCCACAGGTGATGCCCACACCCGGACCGTTGCGGTGTCTTTCACCGTTACCAGAAATGGAACACGAGGTGCCGGTTGGCCGCTCGTATCGTTGCGGGGCCTTTCCCCGATACACAACACAAACAATCACGGCTGGCCTCACCTTGTAACATTGATTAAGTTCCAGCAGACTAATTGTTAATGTAGTTGATGATGATATCGTAACGGCGACATTTTGAAATATAATCAAAATTTTTGTCTTTCTGGTATAATTTTGTTACTTGGCTAAACAAATGATAATTACTGGTATAATTGGTGTAAATGAGAAAGATTACCATAGATGGTGATGATGACGGCTGGTATAATTTTTAATTTCGTCTTATTATCAGATTAGTTTCCCCACCTATACCTACACTACTATTGACAGAAATAAAATCAATCATTCTGTTTTTGTGAGTTGATATCGATACACACGTAGTGATAATTTAACTTGAACAAATTCAATTTGTGTATTAAAATAAATTGAAGTTGAATATTTTCGGTTGTGACGTATTGTGTATTGTGCTAAGTGCCACAGTTATAGTGAATACCAAAATTGTCTTGTACGGTATTCACTTGTACAAATAATCAGTACAACTATCAGTACAAACGGTGTTAGTGTAACATATTGTGCCGAAGTATAGGTTCATGCAAATTTGTCGCGGAGGAAACAGGTATAGACAATTAATGATTGACATTTTTTCTCTTCAATTATATCGTGTGTTGTGGTATACCGTGGATTATAGCCTTGTTCTTAAAACATTTCTTTCTACTTACTTTACTCTCTAGAAACGGGCAGATTTAATCTAAAGAAGAAACCTACACGCGAATCTGATTTAACGGGTTCCCCGCGACGGTTTTATTTTATTTTGCCATACGCAAAATAAACATACGCTATAAACGACCTTTGTACAAAACAAAAAAAAAACGGAATAATACACAACGAGCGCAGAGACGTATAAATCAAAAATCTAAAGATTCAAACATGTAACCTGTTCGCCGCTAATCGCCATAACTGCCAAGGCACCGCCCTTGCATCACACCTTAAGTTAAGTTTTTTTTTATTTAATTTATATTAACTAACTATATATATTATCATTTCACCTATATAATTTATGTTATGATTTTATTTTTATATTATTTATTATTACTTATTTACCATTGCTGATATGTGTATACTATCGGTAATATTATTGTATTATGTATGTTAAAAATAGTACTCTATAGTATAGTATCTTCCTTAAGTAATTACGAAGGACCGCGGATCCTAATTAAATAATCAATGAAACTATAATTCTTAACCGCCATATCTGAACGCGTCATTGATTGTTTAATTTCCTTATAATTAAAATTTAGTGTAGTAAAGATAAATTCAATATTCTTATGTATTAAAACTGTACCTATAGGTTTAATTAGTCATTTATACCAATAATTATATTCAAGTAATGGTAATTTTCTGTGTATTTTATTTCTGTTATCGATATCATCAACAATTTCTCGTTTCTTAGCTTTGTGTCCATCATGGGATTGTATATCATGCCTTTCCGTAATTAGTCTGGTCGAATAATAATTATGTGTCGTTAATTTTGAGATAGTGTAAGGCTAACACATTATGAAAGGGGGCATACCTTACAGTAGATGCACGGTATTGCCTATAGGGAAGGGTGGAGTAGCATGTGGTTTACAACAACTTAATCACAATGATGAAATGGCTGTGACGTGAATTACCGATAACTAAATAAGATTGGTTATGTGGTCTTGATTCTCCCCATATTTGAATGGTTAAGTGAATTGTTTTCTATTTTATTTTTCCCTCCCCTCGAAATCGTTAATATGGGTAACATAATGAGCAGCACTTCTCGATCATTATAGCTGGTAACAAGAACTCTACCCACTGACTTCACCTAGCTTGGCAAATGTGCTGCTGTTACCGGTATATAGAGCTACAATGGTATTCTGCTAGCGGAGCGAAAACTCAACCAGAGGACGTTTCGTTACAACCTGGCCACCTGTAAAAATAATGGTTTGGGCGTTGCCTCGCCGTAAACCGTACGCACACCATAGATAAAAGTTGACTTTGATCGGCCGCCAAAACAAGGTGTTGGGCGTTGTCCATCTTAATCAAGTGCAGTAAATGTCACACCACACGTTGGGCGTCGATACCGTAAAAAAATTGAAGTGGCCTCATCTGGCCACCCGCAGAAATAAACTTGCGTACCGGACACCCTTTGCAGCTAATATTCGTCGCCTTAATCGTAAATAAGTGTCCTCATCTGGCCACTCGTTGCAGTGTGTATAACTTTCACCGTTAAACAAATACGTTGGTATTGGTGTCTTTATCGCTGAATATCTTAGCCACTTTTGCTGAACCCACGATGTTATTAGTAGTTTAGTATCGGTATATCTGTTTATAATATTTTGAAATCCAAAATTATACCGTAATAAACAAACTAATATTCATGAAAACTAATATTATTTATCGTCCAACGACGCCAAGTCGCAACCACTTTTCCACCGACAAAACAAAATGGATTACAAAATGAACCAATATTTTGGTATTTAGTTAAAATCATTTATTGGATTAAACACATTCCCCAAAATTTATATAATTCTTGTATCAACTATGTATCAACATGTATCAACTAAAATGCCGCAAACCACTTATGGCTGCCACTACACAATTTTTACAAGTCAAAAATACATTTTTTTTCAACATAATTATCACAAATCCACAATATTTTTCTTAAGAACTTGACTTGTACGAATAATCACCAGTACGAGTCTCTATCTCTTATTTAATCCAAACAAGACCCAAATCTATTATATTTTTTTTTATATATAACAATATAATTTTATAAATACATCAGTGCACCTAGATACTAATGGCCTCATTGCTTTAAAAATTTTGCTGGATGACGTAATTTTATGTCGACGATTTCAATCTTTCGTATGGCATTAAAGTCAAATAAATGATCCGAGTTTTTTATATTTGGTAAAAAATAATTTGCGTATTATATTATTATCAAAATATGCATTAAACATTTCGTTAAACCCTTAAATGTTATGTATTTATTTAGACATAAATTTGATGACGTAACAAGCAGTATTGCCTTATCTTCTAGGTGCATTGAATACATTATTCTAAGCACAAAAAAAATATAGAACCGACTGTTCCTCTTCTAAAATTCACAAAACAACATTATTTTTTTCGAAAACAAAACTAGTTTGTTCTATCAAATTCTCGCTAAGCCTTTATTTTTCCAAATTACAAACAAAAACTGATCAAAAAAAAAATTCTTGCACCGAATATCGACGCGCAAAACATTCCAGAAGAATTGTCTTTCTTCTCTGTTTTTCGTTTACATCAATTCGTATTGATGTAAACGAGAGGCATATAAGAAAAACATTCTTATGGAATGTTTTGCTTTGCACACACTCGATGCGCATTGGTCTCGCTCTCTCGTCATTCTTCTTACCCTCGCGCCATCACACGATGAGGTACAAAACAAAACGTCGCGAGTGCGTTCAGCGCACAATAAATAAACAACTCCGAAAGAAAAGACACAAACCGAGGGGAATATAAAATACAAAAGTAAAGACACCAACCGAGGGGAAATATAAAAAATACAAAAATTGTGGTTGCGACCGCACAGTCGCAACAGTACCTATGACAGATTGTAATCCGCAGGAGAATAAAAAAGTAAATTAATAACAGCAAAACCTGGAAAAGAACAGTGTTAGCTGAAGTGAAACAATTTGTATTTCCACATGCGCAAACTAAAAGATATAACAATGAATAGAATTAGAATTGCCTGTGATGTTTACTTTTAGAGCAATATTACAATACAAAGAACACAATTTTGCATTGAAGTTTTGAGCAACAATTGTTGAAGTTATTGCTTGTTATTCATATAGTCGAACCCAGGGACCGACCATTTGACATTTTTGAGTTAAAGTGTATACTAGGCCATCATAAATATAATTTTTATATTAAAATTCTAGTAATAAAGTTATTAATAATTTTTATAATAAAATATAATTTTTAATAGAACAATTTTCAAAAATATACTTTACTTGAATCTTACGAATAGGTCTATGCTTTACACTCTCAAAAATGTCAGTTAAAATCTGTATGTACATTTCAAAATTCGACGACACTACATTTAGAATTAGACCAATTTGATAATTTTCTTTTGAATATAAATTTTAATAGGAAAAATATTTAAATTTATTAGTGTATTTTTTTTATAATTGTAATAAAAACAATTCATGGATGAAAGCAGCCGCTACGTATATATTAAGAATTCAATCCGGATTGAACTCAGATTGAAATTTCAATAAATACGGGATCGAGTCAACTTCGCGTTAACTCGATTCGATCCACCAATTTTGTAGAATCGAATTAACTCAATCCTTAAAAACATCAATATATACGGAATCGAGTCGAAAAACAACAACAAAAAATTATTATAAAAATCTTAATAATAAAACAACGCGATTTTTATTTCGTTTACGATTATTTGCGTATATGTATGTACATAGCTATATACATTTTTTAAATATTTTAATTTTTGTTTGAATTTAAATAAATTTAGAAGTCGTCGTCCCAGAATTACAGGGTCCTAATCGACATTTATGAAAAACGAGATTTTGATGTTAAAAAGTTCTATATTATCATATGCATGTATAGTAATCGTATTATGACTTTAAATAACAACAAATCGAAGATATTAGCAAAATTACAAAATCGAAGATATTAGCAAAATTACAAAATCGTACGCGACTTTTGAACAAAACAGGGCACAAGGTTCTGTGTGATTATAGAACTTTCAAAAACCTAACCATATTTATTTTTATTTAGTTAAATAGAACCTTGTAATCGTATAATTTCAATATAGAACCTTGTAACCGTCAGTGTAATTGTAAAATATTATTCGGTTCTATACGTGTATGTTAGAATTTCGTAATTTTATTTCTCTGCAAACATTTTCTTTTTGTGTCGTAAAACATATAAAATAGAACTTAGTGATTGGCTGATGGCACACGAGAAAAAAAAAAATACCGGACTTTTCCTCATTTCTTTCCCCGTTTACCTATGAAACAGGTTTTAATTGCGATTTAAACAAATGTTCGGTGCAACCACACTAACACAAACATAAATTAAATAAAAACTATTTCAAGAACATTTTTGACTCATTTTAGTTTAAATTTTATTTAAGAAAGAGTAGAACAAAAAAAAAATAAAACACACATACATATATACATTATCTATTACGACTAGTTTGCCTTGAAAAAAATACCAAAATACAAAAAACCCTGTGTGGAATGGAACATTGGCAATTTTTTGACAGTCTAACTGTTATTTTTCATTCAATCTCGTTCTGTGTGTGAAATAGAGGCAATTGGTATTGCTCAGGTTAGTAATTAAATAATAAATTATTAAAATAACGTTATACGGTGAAATTTAATAATACGAAATACAAATTATAATTTTACAGATATATTCAAAATAAAACTATACTTTTATTAATAAGACATTGAATTAATCAAAAAATCGACGTCAACAACGAAGTATCGTCTAGCAAATTGGAACATCACCAAAGTATAATCACGACATATTTAGTGATATATAATGAGCTTTGTGGAGGTTGAAGATGGCTCCGATGCTAATATATCAAGTGCCTTTAAACCTGAAAATCAAGTGCAAAACCTCGCTATAGACGAAATAAATGCAGTGAATTCTGATGAAGATCGTCTAACTGTTGAATATTTGGAGGAAGATATTGACTCAAATGTTAGAACCAGATCTCGGAAACGGCAAACAAATCCGGAAGAATGGAAATGTTATACCAGAAAACGACTACGCCAGGCTTCGTGCAAAGCAGATTGCAAGCTTGTTATAGAGGAAGAAAGAAATAAAATGTTTAATGATTTCTACGGTACCGATGGCGAAGGCAAAGTAAATTTCATTTTAATGACAACTGATCGCAATGAACCTGTCCGAAAAAGAAAACATATAACAAGAAAAAAATACACATACTAGTGTTTCTTTTTAGTCCGAGAAAACCGGATAAGGGTATTTACGGAGTATTTTTTGGGAACACTTGCTGTCAGCCAAAAAACTGTTTACAATGCTTACCACAGAAAATATAATGTTTCTGGAATGATAGGAAAATCTAATCAAGTTAAACATAGAAAGAAATGTATATCCGAACATATTAGACAGGCTATCCGCGACCACTTTAATTCGTTCCCGGTGGCTGAGTCGCATTATTGTCGTCAATCGAGTAAAAAAATAACTGGAATCTCATCTCTCCGTCAATCAAATGTACGAGCTGTACAAAGAAAAATCGGAAAACGAAGGATTAGAAGCAGCAAAACTACATATTTATCGAGAAATCTTTAATAACCAGTTCAATCTAGACTTCCACGTTCCAAAAAAAGATAGATGTGATTTGTGCGAAGAATATTAAAACTTTAAAACTTTGAATTGCATTTCATCGAATCTGGAACAAAAATACCAATTTTATGATCAGGAAAAAAGATTTTCGAAGCAAAAACGGGATTTTGATAGGCAGTCATCAATACCAGTGGTGTGTTTGACCTACAAAATGTAGTAAGTTGCTCCAAAACCGAAGTAAGCTGCTTTTATTATTTAAGTAAATTAAATATTTACAATTTAACGGCTCACCTTTCTACGAATAAATCGGTATACTGTTCAACATGGAACGAAAGCCAAACTAGAATATAGCCAAACCACATAGCGAGTGGAGTTATAAAAATAATAAACGCTATCTTAAAGGACAACTCTTAAAGGAAGGACTCTCTCTCTCTCTCTGGCTTTCACATCCCATGAAGGGATTTCGCCGCCTGCACAATGGACCTCCATCCATCCTGATCCATTGCTCTCGTCCTCCAGTTTCGACATCCTAATGCTTGCAGATCTTGTTCAATGTCGTCAAGCCAGCGTGGTCGGGGTCTTCCTCTACGACGTACTCCGGCTGGTTGTTGGTGAAACACTTTATTAATCATCCGTTGTTATGGGGACCTTGTAACGTGGCCGAGCCATCTCACTCGATTAGATTTAATGAATCCGATGATATCGCTGCCTCCGAGGAGTTGCTTTATTTCGTGATTCATACGAATCCGATATTCGTTGTTCGCAACTTTAATTGGACCAAAAATTGAACGGATGACCTTCCTTTCGAATGTAGATAACAATCTACAATCATTAGAGGTCATGGTCCAGCTCTCGCTTCCGAAAGTCAGCACAGGTCTTATTAGTGCTTTATAAAGTGCGAGCTTGCACGACTGCGATAGATGTTTCGAACGCAATAATCTTGATTGGGCGTAGAAAACTCGTTGTCCGGCAGCGATTCGGGCTTTTATTTCTGCCTGGATTTCATTCAGTGATGTTATAACTGACCCGAGGTATTTAAAGTTTTCGACACCATCAAAATTGTGGTCGCCAATTCCGAGATTTGCACTAGAGATGTTCCTGGGTGTTGTTAGATATTTGGTTTTACTGCTGTTCACCTCCAAACCAAGTCTTCTTGCGCAGCGATCGAGCGGTATGAAACTGTCTTTGATATCGCTAGGTCTTCGGCCAAGAAGCACGATATCATCTGCATATCCAAGAATTTGGCCGGATTTATTAAATATACAGCGCGAAGTTTCGATGTTGCTTTTTCTCACTACGTACTCAAGCGCCAAATTGAACAGCAAAGGCGCGAGTGCATCACCTTGTCGAACGCCAGATGTTATTTCAAAGGAGTCTGACACAGTTCCTTCAATTACGATTCTACATACAGACCCATACGTTGTTAATTTACACAGCGAAACGAGTTTCTCTGGGATACCTAGGCATATGCCTATGAGGCATATGAGCGCGACCCATAAGTTGTCGCGGTTTATACTGTCATATGCCTGCCGGAAGTCTATATATAGTTGATGTATGGTTATGTTGTACTCCCAACATTTTTCCAAGATCATCCTCATGGTAAAACACTGGTCCGTGGTTGATCGGTTGGGTCGAAAACCACATTGATAGTCGCCAATGATGTTTTCGGCGAAAGGGATGAGTCTGGCAAGTACAACATTAGCCAACACTTTGTAAGCAGCGTTCAATAGGGCTATGCCACGATAGTTTTCACATTTAAGACGGTCGCCTTTTTTATGCAGCGGACATATGAGCGCGGTCTTCCAATTCTCAGGCAGCTCTTCTTGGTCCCAAATACAGACGACGAGATCGTATAGACTTGTTGCAAGAGTAGCGCCTCCGAGTTTAATCAATTCTGCGGGGATTCCATCGAGACCGGGTGCCTTTCCGTTTTTCAATCGACTAATAGCTGCGTCTACTTCCTCCACTGTGGGATATTCGACAAAGACCTCGTCACCTGGAGGAGCTATTGCTCTAATGGGGGTCACGTCGTCATTCCGATTTAGCAGATTTTGAAAGTAGGTTTGCCATACTGAGAGAACATCAGCCACGTTTGTTCTCAACTCTCCATTCCCGTCTTTGATGGCTGTACTTCTCGGGTGGAAGTCTTTAGTGAGATTCCTGGCGTTGGCAAAACAGTCCCTTGAGTTTCCCAGTTCCGCTTGGAAGCTGATGTTTTCGATGCATAATCTCATATGTTCGCGTTTTTTTTGTCGAAGGTATTTAGTCGTGGCTTTCCTAGCGCGGAGATATTCTGCTAGAGTGCTTCTAGTGTTGCGAGCCAACCATTTTTCACGAAGCGTTCGTTTATTTTCGACGACCCTACGGCATTGGTCATCGAACCAATCATTGCGGGGCCTCGGAGGTCTTCTTCCGATGGTATTTTGCGCCGTGGTGGTTATGGCTGACTGTATAGCGTGCCACTGCTCCTCGATGTTAGAGGGAGCTTCTTCGTTGTTGCTGGGCCGCTCTAAATAGTTAGTGACAGCTGATTGGTGTGATTCATGTGTACCACAGAATAGAAATTCCATCATTTCATTTGCTATCATCAACTTTATAAAACAACATCCTACCCTATCGTCAATAACAATTCGGTTTTCTACTCCAGGGCATTATCCAGGAAATTGATACAGTGCATAATTGTTTCGAGAGGCGATTTCGAAACCGAGAATTTTTTCACCGGTATCATACATTAGGATATTGACGAAGACGAAATATAAGGGCAAATATTGTAAAATTCTACAAATCGCGTCCAGAGGACTTCCAAAATTATAAGGATTGTGCAACATTTTTAAATTTTAAGCAAGTTCCATTTAACAAAATTGTAGAGGCGGAATTTTGCCAATCATTAATATCAATGAGCATAAATTTAAAAATGATTCAACCGGGACGTTCTAAAAAATCAGGACAGCAAAAATATAGTGAATTTCCAGCTCCTAAAACAGTTAAATTTAAAAAAGAACTTCCACATCAAAAGTTAAAATCCTTTTCGATAATATTAAAATTTATGCCGGTTATGGACCAAAAGTATTTCAAAAATTTGATTGATCGAAAATCAAAATCGAACTAAAACTTTTTAAAACTATGTTCGTAGTCTACGAGTAATATGAAGTACTGTGATTTTAATTTAAAATTGAAGACTGAATTTTTATATAAATAACATACATACATAATTCGTTTGTTAAAGTTGTTAAGAAAATGAATATTTTATTCTTTGTTTTTATTTTTTACTTATTTTAATAAATTAGAATGTTTCAGAAAATCAAATATCTTTTAATAAACATGATATACATATTATCCAATTTTTCCAACCATCTTCCCAAAATTATATAAATATTTTGAAGACTCTTTTTGAAATGAAAAATTTAAATGGACAATGAGCTTATTTCTATATACTAAAATTAGTATTACGAAGCTTTATGTGCGCTTAGAACTTTGTCCGACAGAAAAAAACAATTTATGTTAGTAACATAGTTCTATCATAAAATTGAAAAGTGTTTTCTTTAATGAAAAATTAATAATTATATCACGAAAAGTTTCCATAAATATATGATTACAGATTTTACAAAAACCAATTATTTTGCTTTGAAATTTATTGAACTAAAAATAAAGCAATTGAAAATATTCAACATCTCAAAACCACTCTTATATAACATAGAACCCTATAATCTTAGGACCACGGACGATATGTATTTAGAATAATTTTTTGACGTTTATCTCAACTCGATTTCGATTCGATCCCAACATAATCCGCCAATATATACGCTAAAGAAGATAATTTGGTTTCAATCCAAAGTTAACTGTAAGCTGATTCGATGCGAATTGAATCCCTAATATATACGTAGTAGGCATGATACAATAATTTTCTCTTTATCAGATAAACTCACTAGAAATATATTGTCGCTAGTAAACGAATTGTGGTGACCTTATATTTTTTCATTTTCGTTTGTTTTGTGCATATCTACGCTAGGGTAACTTTAATCTGGTACTTTTTTCGTTTCTTTCCCCTTTACCAATAAAATCGGCTTTATTTGCGCCGCAATTTTTTGATTTTATTGGTAAAGGGGAAAAAAAACGAAAAAAATACCAGATTAAAGTTACCCTAGTATGTCATCAGCCTATGAATATTATATAAGAAGATAATTATTTTAGGTCACCGTTTTAGTTCATTTTTTGAACGTTTCATGGTGAGTTTATCTATAAGAAGAGAAAATTATTGTATCATGCGTAGTAGGTATGTGCTATTAAAAAATATAAATTTGCGTCCAGCGACATAGCGGTGGAGTTGAGTACTAAGGTGTTTAAGCTTTGACATTCTTCAAGATCTTCTCAATGGGTGTATATTCTATAAAAACCAAATGATGTACCATAATGTTAAAGATAGCCAAAAGTGTTTAACCGAAAAATTCCGGTAGTGCAAATTCCAGTGCAACAATCGAAAAATGTCGATAACGCAGATTCAAATAATTCACATTCAGCCGTACTACACGTAGTCCAGCTTCACTTTCCTTTCTGGGGGTACCTTTTTAAAGGGGCACCTTTTACCTACAAAATCCATTTTAACTGCGAAATTAAATTTTTCGGTGAATCAGAAGAAAAAATAAAAAAATTTAAGGCCATTTTTGAGATGTAGATTTTTGTTTAAATTTTATTTTCGAGAGAACAGAATAAACGAATAAAAAAAAAATTCGTGTTTTAATATAAAATAAGGGTTTAAATTAACAATAAAAATATATTGCGACGTAGTTTGAAACCAGAAATTATGAATTGTTGCAATGTTGATACTACTTAATGATGTCAATATCAAATTTTTTACTTAACACCACCAAAAAAATAACTTTTATGCAGTGCTTTTATTAAAAGAATACATTTATAATCGATAAAACATTCGTATTAAACCAAAAAACATGTATAATCAAAATCTCGAGTTAAGCCGCAAAATATCGCGTGTATATTATTTAAAAACCGGTGGTGAATTTGCTGTTCATTTTGTGAAGCCGCAAAATTTACTGTGCAATCGCAAAAAAACCTTACAAATTTTTTTTGAATAACATAATTTGAAAAACAAATTTCCTTGAAAAAATTGATTGAGTAGCCAGGATTTTGGCTAGCAAATTGCTTGCTTGCTAGCCAATCGAGTATCTACCCTATAGTTTGTTTCAGGGGTGACATGTTCTACCATCACATTTTCGATACTTAATCGAAGTTTATTTCTCATCTTTCAAAACTAAAATGGACAACTGTTCCATTTATGAATTATTTCTTTTCTATTGCTATCACAACCTACTAGTACAAATGCGAACAAATTGTCTTTCTCTAATTTCGTTCAAGTATCGAAAACAAATTATTTCTTGCTAGAAATGGAGTAGAATATCACAATTTTTCAATCTAGCAACCTGGTAAATGATATAAAATGTGAAATAGTGTCACATTTTATTCTAAAAAAGCGAGACATAATCTACGATAAAGTATCGAAAATGTGATGGTAGAACATGTCAGCACAGGTGGTAGTATACAAAATTGGAATGGGTATAAAGGGCCGAATGTCGAAGGGCCGAATGTCGAATGGCCGAATGTGTCGAAGGGCCGAATGTCGAAGGGCCGAATGTGTCGAAGGGCCGAATGTGTGGAAGGGTCGAATGTCAAAGGACCGACTGGGTCGAAATGCCGAATTTTTATTTTTTTATTTTTAGAAATATAATTTTTTAAATTTGTTGTTTTATTGAATATTTTGTAAATTTTTTATTATTAAACATAAATGAATTTCTTATGAATTAATGTATTTTAATATTTTTCATCACGTATCCAGCCAGCGATACATTTTGGTGAAGGAAAATTTTGTCATCCGCCACCAATAGGTATATTCCTTTTCCTGCCTTAACGTGCAATTGTGGCACAATTGTGTGGGTATTGTAAAGGTACCATGTCAAAAATTTATTTTTGTATTTGTTTTGACCCAACATACGCATTTCTGCATTCCTTTTAAAATTAATTTCGTCCGAAAAAAAAATACTATAACAATATAGACAATTGTGTTGGTTGTACTTCAAAAAAAGCGAACATTTCCCGGAAAATGTGATAATTTTCTAGAAATTTTTGGCTTGCACTTTCTAAAAACTATTGATGCACAATCCTACAAAGAAATTTTTTTAAAAATATTTCAACTTACCCGATTTCCGCGATGTATACGTAATCAAATAAAAAACCTCTTAACGAGGTAAATGTTCGAGTGACGAAAGCCGAATTCAATTCACAAAATTTCTGATATCAAATTTGTGCCGAAAAAAACAATTGTATTCGATTTGTCAACGGTTTTTCGGAATGTTAGTGCATTCAGCGCGTTGTTGTTTAACATTCAATAAACCGTTGACAAGTTGTTGTTTTTGACAGCTAGAAAGCAAAATGTAAACAAACGCGCCGAATGCACTAACATTCCGAAAAATCGTTGACAAATCGAATACAATTGTTTTTTTCGGCACAAATTTGATATCAGAAATTTTGTGAATTGAATTCGGCTTTCGTCACTCGAACATTTACCTCGTTAAGAGGTTTTTTATTTGATATCAATGATTTTGGCAAGGCAAATTGAAAATGAATTGAATTGCGATTCGTTTTATTGTTGTCAGTCGTTTTGACTTTGACTTTGAGTTCACACACACACGATAGCACACAAGTGGCCGCTACGTGTTATTGTACCTTATACACAGATGCGCGGCATTGAATCTGCGTTTCAGACTTTGTTCAGAGCTTAATTGTTGTTCGTTTCGCGAAAAACGAATTACGCATACTCTCACACAGCTGCCGGCTGTGTGTTACGAAGTGTGCATGATTCGTTCTTCTTCTCTCGATATTCGTCACTCCAGTGGCCTGCGTCTTTGTATGAGGCACAATAGAACGTAAAACAATAGAACGAAACTGTTTCAATAAAAAAATGGAAAACAATAAAACAAAATTGTTTCTATTGAAGAATGGTTCAATACGATTTATGTTTGGAAAGTATATGCTCTTGGCCTCGAAATAGTAAAGACTTATATTATCTTTTTTATGTTGAAAAGTAGGGTCAGGTCTCATCATTAGGTTCAGGTAGGTAGTTTTTATTATGTTCAGCACAATAACCTACGTTCTGGTGTACTGTTTCTAGTGTCTGGAAGACGATTCTAATTCTTTATTTTGCATGCAATTTTTCAATCTTCATTTTGTAGTCTTTTAGTAGATTTTATTTCAGAATCCTTTACCACATGCCACAAACAGGTCATGCCGGGTGTGATCTTTTTACACACCCGGTTCTCGTAGGCTATCGGCTGAACATTTGTAGTTTAGTTTTTAGTGTATGTTACAGAGTAGTAAAAATTTAGACCAGATGCATGTGTTTTTGGTAGAAATTCGATTGAGTAATTCAACAATTTTTTTTTGCATGTTTCTTGTTGTTTTGTCACTAACTGCATGCGGCTACCATTCATTTTTGATTCCTTAAACAATACAATAAAATATACATATTTTAGTGTGTTAGTTGGAAATAAAAGTTAATGGGCCTCTCGCTGATATTCCATCTTCATGCGATGGGAGGGGAGATAAGATCTATTTTTCAAAGAAATCATCATAATGATAAAAAAATATCGATTTTATGCAAGGAGACTCAAATGTTCAATGTTTTTGGTGATTTTTTCGATCACATCAATTTGTCAGTTTTTTCATTTTTTTTGTTATGAAAAAAGAGTCACTGGTAAAAATTCTCTTAGCAATGATAATAATATGATGCATTTTTATTTCGTCGGCTCAGTATTATCTTGTAGTAAGTACCAAAATGTCGTTTTTCAGTTTTTTATACTAGTATTTTTAGTTTTTCTTCCTCGTTCTAAATCTACAATCCATTTTATCCTAGGTTATATGGTTTCTGAGTTACAGAGAATTTATTTATCGTAAATCCACACAACATCATAAACTTTATTTTTATATCGTATGTCACAAATTCTGGAGATACGACAAAGTCGCTAACACACATTTATAATACAAATGTCGTATGTCCAGCATAAACAAATATTTTGATATACGTCCAATTTTTTTCTGTCACAAAATAAACCAATAAGATCACAGTACTCCACCACGTGAGCGGAATATATATAAAGGTTAATCGCAATTTTAATTCAGTATCCTGGTTATTATTGAAAGGTGCAAATCGCGGTTATTTTTTATTTCCTATTGTTTATTTTGAATTTTTTTTTAATATGTTATTTTATTTTGAAACTACTGAATATTTGTTTTTGAAAATAAAAGATACATTCAGACGATGTTTACGAATGTTTTAGTTGCTTTCTAATTTGTACCATTAACAGTCAAACGTTCATTTTTATAAAATAATCTTACATCTCCTAAGATTTTTACAAATTTTATCGTAAGTCCATAAATTTTAATGTGATTTATGTATTTGTTAGTCAGAAGGTGTTTGTCGTATGAGCAAATTTTTTATCGTAAGTCCATTGTTTGGTACAACTTCGAAAATTATACGACAAATTGGAAAACTGTTCGTGATTTTCCGGAAAAACTAGTGGATTTATCTAAAGTGTAGGAAGTGGTAATCAATATATGGTATGATAGGTTTGGAATTATTCTATTAAATTAAACACTTCTCGATGTGAAACTCAATTTCCCAAAAATGACATATTTGGACTTACGACAAGATAATACTGAGGCGTCGATTTGTTTCATTGTAATACGTTGATTCACTATCATTATGAACCGCAACGGACCGATATTAGGGTGCATTTGAGCCAAAAAATGAAATTTTGCAAAAAATTAAGGTGGCTTTTAAGTTATGGAGGTCAATATCTAAAATATACGAGTTTTCTGGGACAAACGGTTGATGTCATATTGTAGGTGAGATTTGTGGCTAACAATCCTGAAAATATGAACCAAAAGTCTTGGGCTCATTTTTTAGCAATTCGGCCTAATGTGGCCGGCCAATTTCGCATTTTTCAGCTTTTTGGCCAAAATGACCCTCTAACATAATTTTTTGAATTCTTTTTTTTGCTATTTGATAGCTGGCGTCAATACCTTTCCAACGATATGCATATGTCTAGGGTATGTCGAATAGATTCAGCACTGTGGACGTGGCAAAATGGCCAAAAATGGCCGTTCAGAGGCCGGCCCTGGCCAAAATGGCGGCCAAATCAAAAAGTTGTAGAACAAAAGTTGCTTAGCTTTTTAAGTACTACAACCCCTGAAAATATGAGATCAAATAAAAGAGGTACGGACAAACAAACATATATACCAAAGCAAGATTATATGGTGACGTCATAGAAAAATTAAAAATTGTCATAACTTTGATCAAAATCATCCGTTTTGGACGTTTGAGGTGTCGTTGAATTGGTATTGACGTCTACAATCATAACTTGCTAGTTAGAAAATTTTGGGGCATTTTTTGGGGCAGTTATACCCGAAAAACTGATTTTTTGGGGCAATTTTCGGAAGGTCATATCTCCACTCAATGTTGGTAGAAATTCATGTTTTTATACATTATTTCGATTTATTTTTCAAGACCTTTCCAAAGGTATATAACATGATCCTGGCGGCCTCAAAGGGAAAAAGTTCGAAACTTGCTGTATAATATACTTCGTTCGACTTCCAGCACAGTAGGTGCTTTCGTCACTCGTTTGGACTGCCGTCCAAAGTGATCTACACTTTAGCAAAAATTTTTATCAAAAACGCCATTACATACCATGATTTTTTAACCACACATTTGTGTGGTTTGGACTTAAATAATGTAAACTTTTTTTTTTTTGGTTGAAAAAGGGATATGTACAAAAAATAAAAAAATAATTAAATTAAATAAAAAACTAAAAAGAATATATTTCAAAAAAAAAAAAATATAAATAAAAATTCGGCCCTTCGACACATTCGACCTTTCGACATTCGACCCTTCGACATTCGGCCCTTCGACACATTCGACTCTTCAACTTCGACACATTCGGCCCTTCGACATTTGTCCCTTTGATATCATACCACAAAATTCTGCTGATATTAGCTGAAAATGACATGTTATTGAAGTTATAGCAATAAATTTTCGCTGAAAAAAATTGAAAAATCAGTATCACAGAGTTGGAATGTTTATAGATCATATGAACTGGATGAAATTAGACCAATTCGTGAACTTCTGAATCCCGTATTTATAATTTGTCGTGTTAGAGGGCAACAAATTTGAGTTGTGGCACTAACAATGAACACCTGTGCCAAAACTCAGGGCATATTTTATGTAGCATCATAGTGAAATAAATTTGATGCTGGACGTGGAATAACAGGAAAAATCTGATCAAGATCACGGGATAACAGAATGATGGTTCCACCCGAAATGTTTTGATTGCCACGAAGATCTTTTAACGTTCTGTCCAGCGCCTCCAATGACCTTTTGTGGGTCATCGTACATTCGTCAAAAACGATCAATTTGCATCTCTGTAGAAACTTTGCCCTTGCGCTGCAAGTTGTTGCAAGTTGGCGGTTTCGATGAAGTTAGTGGTTTCGTTGAATTTCATTTTATAAAATTCACTCTAAACTATTCACAAAAATTAAATGTGTTCGAATGTTTGTGTTTATTAAACTTTTCAAATATTAATTTTAGAGCGATGTTTCAGTTCTAAGTAGGTACGTATTGTTATTTTGGCATATAATTCACTCATAAATTTTGCTTTTGACTATTTTTTATTCTGTTTTTTTACTCTTTTTAACATACATACCCTTTGGTTAAACGACGCTGCTATTTAATGCCTAAATCAATAAATAATTTATTTCCAATCTCTATGTAATTAAAATATTAGCTAATTATTTACTATTAACTAATCGCATGACATACGATTATATTTTAATGATCGCCACTTTATGTCAAAATTATATTCCATACAGCTATCATTTAGGCGCAAATAAAATATTTTATTGCGCATTTATAAGATAACGATGAAGAAACAATCGAATGTTGGAATGAAAACAAAAAAAATTTTGTGACAATCAATCGATTTAAATACGAATAAAATTTGTCACGCATCGTAAATATTTAAGAAAGTGTAGCCATTTAAAACCGGAAATGGCGCAGCGTTATGAGGCCACGCATTTTGAAACGTTTAACTGTAATTTTGCGGTTTTTGTGATAAAATAAAAATAAAAATGTCTACATCATTCTCGCTTTTACATATTTTTTTGTTTTATTCTTTTATTAGCCTTTAATCTCGAATAATAATATCACATTTAAGATGCTTAGAATATTTTTGAAAATTTATTTTTAGCGGAGAATTTTTTTTTTTCGAATTTGTCAAAGAGAAAAACTTTTATTAGTGTGCGTTTATTTCTTGGTGCGTGTTTTGGCTGCTGTGTTTTGTTTTGACCTCCAGCGAAATGTAAAAAAACTATATACATAATTGAAATGGAAAAACAAAAAAAGAATAAAGTAAAATGGGGAAAACAAATTTTCCGCAAACGTGTGGAGAAATATATGTTTTATAGTTTTAAGAACACTGGAAAATCGCGTTACCGAATATCGAGTACGTTCATATACTCGCTGTATTATGGAAGTCGATTTTCCGAATCGAACGATAGGGGAAAACTCCTGTTTTTTTGTGTATTGTATTTTCACTCGTATACGTATATAAAAAATTTTATTTATCGAGTTTCCCATACATTTTAGTCTTTACTAAGTTGTTCGTCGTGTCGGATCAAAAATATTTCATGAAAAATTATTGTAAAAAAAAAAATAAATACAAAAAATATAAAAGTTGAATCAAATTTATATACAAAAACTATATAAATATTATAATCGCGTGTAAATTAATTTAATTGCATATTATATACTTAATGTTACTAGTTTATAGTTTTCCCGATTTTTTTTTTGTTGCGTTTTCATTTGTTTTATGACATTTTACAGTGAAAAAGTGTGTTGAAAGTGTTTTATTTTTAAAGTGAAAGTGAAATTTTCATTTTTTTCTGTATTATAGGAAAAACTGAAAAATAAAGAAAATAATAGAAAAAAAACAAAAGAAAATTAGATTTATTAAGATAAAATTATAAGAATATTTTAAGTGAGAATTTTATTATACTAAAATAGTTTTTTAATATTATTTTTTTATGTATATATAAAAAGGTGGAAGTGATTTACGTATCGAAATAATTAAAAATTAATTATTTTGTGTTGATTGAAAAATTAGGAAAAAAAAATTAACCAAAAAAAAAAGGAAAATCTCAAAATCAATAATAAAATTCGCTCTTGTTCGTTCATTTCGTCAGTTTTTTTTGTACATATTTTCCCTAAATTTTTCGATTTTCTTCTTCTTTCTAGGATTCTAGGTTTTATTTGATTATTATTATTATTATTTTTATTTTTCGTATGTGCAGAGTATTTCTAAAAAAAATGTCTTCTTGTTTTTCTGTAT
This sequence comes from Nephrotoma flavescens, assembly GCA_932526605.1. NCBI lineage: Eukaryota > Metazoa > Arthropoda > Insecta > Diptera > Tipulidae > Nephrotoma > Nephrotoma flavescens. Next base: position 143,126,186 of record OW052222.1, read on the forward strand.
GTAATATATTATTTATATGCGATTTATGTAATACAGTTATTTTTATGGTAAGTTGAGGAAGGACACACAACATAATACCAAGTGTAAGAAAAAACATAATTTTTAGAAAAAAACAAAAAAAATAACGAATATAAAATGAAATGATTTTCCACCACCATTTTGTTTATGTGAATTGTGAAAAGAAAGTTCCTTTTTACATTTTCTTGTCTTATATTTGTTGTTACAGTGTTTTTCTTCTTGGATGAGTTCACACAGATATGGTATAGTATATACAATGAGCTGATGGTGGTGGTGGGTTTGATTGTGTGTATATGTTTTTTATTTTATATATATCAAGATGTCAAGGTAGTTAAGGGAAAAAACATTGTGTGTGCTTTTTGTGGAATTTTTGGGAGTACATAATTTATCGATCGGAGCTTTTTTTCATGGTTTTGTATAGATGAAAACATGGTACAACAACGTTTAAATTTTCGTTTTTTTGCATAAATATTTTTGAACGATGGGTTTTGACGTCGTACGAGATTTGGGTGTGTATCCTTTATTCCTCCAATTTTCTAAACATAAAATCCAATGACCACGCTAGTTTTTCGATTTATACATGTTTTATGCATTGGGTTCACATGTACGCATTTATATGAGACAGACGAAACGATATAAAAATATATAATCTTAATTTATACATTATTACACTTGCTGTTCGTGTTACTGTGTCATGTGTGTGATGATCATCGTGATGAGATGAGAGTTAAGATTTGTATATAACATTGTGGATACACATTTGCGGATAATTTTTTATTTAATATTTATTTATTTATTTTTAGAAATATATTTTCTTTTTGATTTTCTTATAATTTTAAATTTATATTCTTAATTTTAGATATTTACCAAACAATAATCATCACCATCAACTAGTAATAGCTCTTTGTACACACAAATAAAATGTGTAGTAAAATTTTTTTAATCGATATATAATTTTAGTTGGTGTAGTGTATAGTCTGACATATAGGTATGTGAAGTAGTATGAATTATATAGTTAAGAAGCTAGTAAGTGTTGTTAGCTTTTATCTATATAACTGCTGTACTAGGATATCCGTTTCAATTTTTAATTACAAAACATTTTTTTCATAGACATGAAACGATGAAGGTGTGTTTGTAGGTATATCGATATGTAACATACTAAAAGAAGTATACGATGTATAAAAGAATAAATAAAGAAATTTGGTATAATACAAAGAAATAGTATTTCAGACTTTTGGCAACGAATGTATACTTAGTAGTATTTCCTGAGAGATAAAAGTAGAAATATTATAAAAAAAATGAAAATTCAATGACAATCTATTGACACTATCGTTTTGTTGATAATTGGTGATGATTGAATTTTGTACAAGGTTGTGAGATATGATGGTTGCCATTTATATTTCGCGATTAGAGAACAAAAACAAATATTTATTTATCAAAAATGGTTTTGCTGTTTTTTTCAAAATATTCTCCATGAAGATCAATACACTTTTGCATGCGTTTGAATCAATTTATAGAGCACTTCTTCAGGTGTCGACAAACGTTGACCCCACAATTTATTTTTGATGTGGGAGAACATTAAGAAGTTATCGAGTGCCAACTCAGTACTATATGGCGGATGATCCATTAATTCGATGTTTCGGCCGCACAAATAACCAGTTGTTTGTGTCAATGTATGAGAGTTTGCAATGTCGTGGTGGAGAATGATCCGCCGTCGGCGGTTGGCTCTCTTTACTTCGCCGAAGACTTCTGGAGCGGTTGCAACATTTTTTCAAAAAAACAGGCAACCATTTGCTTCGAACTCTTTTGTTATCTTTCATTGGATTTAGTTCATATTGGAACACCCATACGGTCGGTGCTATTTAATTTCGGACTCATACGTTTATATATCCAAGATTCGTCACCTGTCACATGGTAAAGACATTTTTAGATCACATCGCGATCATATTTTTTTTAGCATTTATTTCGACCAATTGAGAGCATTGAGAGATTTGAGCAT
>OW052222.1:144478902-144524902 GCA_932526605.1 Nephrotoma flavescens
GACCATATACCGCAAGTATACGATCACTGCTCGCCGAGAGAAGAAAACACGAGAGCAGCAGTCAAAAAATAAAAATATTTTAAGATTTAACAAAAGTAGTAAAGTTTGGTTTGTGAAAAATATCATTTCCAATGAATTGAACATAATTATTATATTTTTGTGATAAAAATGATTGTATTTTTCTAAATCTCAATGAAAGAAAGTGACAAATATTTATGTTAAAAATATACCTATAAAAAAATATAGTAAACAAAAATAAAGTGAAAAATAAGACTATGCTAAATGCTAACAAAGGTAAATGAAAATTTTTTGTAGTAAATAAAAATGGCGTGAGGAAAATTTTCTTAATTAAATGTTTTCGTCGTTATGTTGATATAATAATGTTATTTTGTAGTTTAAAAGTGATTAAAGTTGTAAATACTATAAAAGTTTTTTCAATTATGGGGATATTTTGAAAATTATACATATTGAAAAAGTAAAAATGAGCTTTTTATTATTCTTAATATGACGCCATCATGAAATTCATATTTTCACATTGCTTTTTTTAACTTTTGGGCTCTTGCTGTTACAAAAAATAGCGGTAGCCAGCCATATTTATGCTTAAAAATACATATTCCTACATTTTCATAATATTAATTCGAAATTATTTATGACGATGAAGTTTCACTCGAAAATTGAATTTAACTTTTATATGTACTCAAACTTTTTATGTAGCTTTTATTAAATCATGTGCTACATAATTTTAATTTTGTGAATTTTCCTTGTTTCCACGTCCTCCATTTTCTATCGCATTTAAAAGAACAAACTATTTTTGATATTAGTGCTGTCTCTTTTCAGCAAAATAGTTTTTGGCATTTTAAAATTGCGCATGTGCCACATAATATTTTTTTTATATATTATTTTGGTCAATTGTCTTGTTTGTATTTTCATCTCCTCTCAAAAAGTAGTTTTGTTAAGTAAATTTCATTACAACAAAAAAACGCGAAAAAAGTAATTAATCTTCCTTCAATGTATAAGTGAATATAATGCCTAAAGACAGGGGATTAAAGTATTATTAAGTACACCCCCTATATATTTTTATATAAAACATGATCTCCTGTCATCAAATATGTACTTGAATGAATGTTCGTAAGCTTCTCAATACTTCTTGTGAAATATATGTAATGTAAACGTTGTTCTAAAATGGATGATCTCATCGTTTGGTGGAAATTGAAAATGAACATTATGTGCTGTAAATGTATGAGTAAATCGACCCTTTTTATTTTCCATGATTTTCTATTTTTACTAATACCAAATTAAATTTTATTTTTACAATTAACGGGAGGAATACTACTGTGTAGTTTAATATTTCTTTGTCCAATTTTGTGCTCATATATGCGGGTGGTGTTAGGTATGTAAAAAACAATTGAAATTCAATATGTCCGACACTGTATATTTTGATAAACAGGAAAAATCGTATCTTTTAATAATAGTTTTAAGTCGCTGGAAGGTTATTGCTAAAGTACCCTGACCATTCTCAATGTTAGTGTTTTTATGGCTGCATGATTTTGGCACCTTTTCGACAATGTTCCCTTAAACAATTTCCGATGATTTTCCAGTTATAACAACATATGACGCATTAAACTTTTTTCTTTTGAGGTCAAAATACATATATGTTCTTTAAAAGCAATAATACAACACAAAAAGTTTTGCTAAAAGCATGATATCATTCTTTAGGTATTCATAAATGTATGTATGCATGTATGTATTTGTATGCGAAATAAAACTACATACTTTCTAAATAAAAATTTTCCGTATGGAAAAGAAAGACGAAACATACAAATAGCTTCTATATAGGTACCTATATTTAAGCTCTCCCCTAAAAACTAAAATGCTTAAAAGAAAATATTTTTCATTTTGGGGCGACGCGACGAGTGGGATTTTAACTTTTTGTATAGTTTTTGAAAGAATAAAACATCTGTCGTGTATCTATTTATTTAACTTAAAGTGTATGTATGTTTATATAAATTTATATCCATATATTTTTATATGACTACACATATAAAAATAGTATATGTACATAAAGAAAAAGAAGGAAAAATACACAATCTATGCACATAACAGCATAACAAATACATAAAAATAATTAAACAATTGAAAAACGATATACATTCATGCGATGTTGTTAAATTCGGCATTTCATTCGGATTTTCTTTCTCTTTTTTTCACCGCTATTTGCATCTTATTCTCCACAATATCCCCTATATATAAAAGAAAGAGAAATCCAAATTGATTTTCTTATTTTTCGTACAGTACTAGTATTAGTAAAATAAAATTACAAAAAAAACATTTCCCTGAATTAAAAAAAGCTAGCCACAGTCAGTTAACAAAACAGTTTTTAATAAATAAGAATTAAATTTTAATATTTTTTTTTCTAAAGTTTCCGCTGCGTCATTTGCCAAGCCCAGAGAATAAAAAATTATGATTATTAAAACATGATCAAGTTTAATATAAATAAGTTCTAGTGGATTTTTAATATGAAATGTGAACAATTCTATATTTTAGTTTTTAATAAATAAGCATACAAAAATTTATATTGAAATGTAAGTTACAATTTAAATTTCCTGTAAAAAGTATAGATTAGCATATCCATAGCTTTTTGTGAGTAGCAACATGGTGGACGCCATTTTCTTTTTTCATTATGAACATTTTTCTAAATTCTAAAGTTCTCGATATATGTGCTTGTTATTAAATTCTTTTGATATTGCTCCTGATTGTTTATTGTTGATATTTTATTAAAAACACAAATCGTATTTTGTGTTGTAAATACAAAACTATTATTTTTTTTATTTTTAAATGAATAGATAACAAGTTTATTTTTGTTTATTTTTGGTGTCGTTATATTTCTGAAGTTGGAATTAAAAAGTGGGTCAGAATATTAAATCATTTCTCTAAGTTGCATTATTATTAAAATTTATGCTATTTATCTTTCCACGTGGTTTAATCTTTAAAGTTTAGCATAACGAGACAGTTTTTCATCGTTTATCAATTGTTCTACGTGGAAATTTTGTTGGCGTCAGTGGCCGCCATTGAATAGTTTTTTTTTATTGATTTTCCTTTATGCAAAATTAGTGTGTAGCTTTTATATATTTAATATAAATATTTTATGTATGTGTTGTTCTTCTAAATGTATTGTGTTTTTCGTAGTTTTTTCTTTCTATAATGAAGACGATAAAAAAATAATCTAATTAATGTACATATTACAAAAAAAAACTTGTAATAAAATATACTGGTATATTTGGTTAAGTTTATTTTTGACCTTGAAATTTCTTGCAATGTTTATTTTTGTTGCTAAACTTAAGATTTTTTTTTTATATTCATATATGAACCCATTCATACCCACAGAAGTCATAATAATGTTTTTTATTATTTTGTTTTGTTACAGTATAAATAAAAATACAGAAAACAAGAATAAAAATAAAATGGAGGAAGATCAACAATTTTGCTTAAGATGGAATAACCATCAGAGTACGCTAATAAGCGTTTTCGACACTCTATTGGAAAATGGAACATTAGTCGATTGTACATTGGCAGCGGAGGGAAAATTTTTAAAAGCTCATAAAGTTGTTTTATCAGCATGTAGTCCATATTTTGCAGTAAGTATTATTATACATTAATAATTACCAGATTATCATAGATTGATGGTACATTTATATATTTATTTATAGACGCTGTTATCGCAACAATATGATAAGCATCCCATATTTATATTAAAGGATGTTAAATTTCAAGAATTACGAGCAATGATGGACTATATGTATAGGGGTGAAGTTAATATATCACAAGATCAATTAGGTGCACTATTAAAAGCGGCAGAATCATTACAAATAAAAGGTTTATCAGACAATCGAAGCAGTAATAATACAACACAGAAAAATGATACAAAACAACAAGTACCTGTATCATCGAAGGTAAACAAATCAAGTTAATCTTTTTAATAAATTAATTTGGTATATAAATTGGTAATTTGTATTTCCGCAGTGTGGTCTCACGATTGAACATAAAAGGCCTCTGAAGCATCCTGCACTAGATATTGATTCAGATGTGGCAGGTTCGAGAGAAGGCTCAACTAGTCCCACATCGAGGAAGAGGAAAAAAGTTCGAAGAAGAAGCACAGAAGGAGTTTTGTCAGGTAATAATAATTTTTATTTTTTTGTAATTAAATATCTAATTGGGGTTTTATTATTTCCAAATTACAGATAATCATGACCACCACTCAAATTCTTCATCACAATCTCTGCCTCAAGCCGCGTCCACCTCTGGATCAATAAATAACTTAGCTACCTCTGTCGTAAATGTTACCAAAAAGACTGAATTGCAGCAGCAAATAGATATTAAAACATCGGAAATAGAACAGCACGGTTTAGATGAAAATGAACAAGATAATCAAGAAGATATTGATGAAGAGGAAGAAGAAATAGTAAAACCAAATCCAGATGTAACGCAACAGGAAAAAAAAGAAATGTTAGTAGAACCTAAAAATGAATACGATGATGGCCAAGATGAACCGGTTGAAGATTTGACAATAGAAGATGAAGAATTACTTGATGAAATGGATCCGGCAGGTCCCAGTCATGGCGGTGAAAGTTCGAGCCAAGGTGATTATTTTAAATCTAAACGATATTTCTATAGCAGTAATTGAAATCATAATTTTATTTATTATTTTTTGATAAATTTAGGTTATCCGCAATGGCAGGTTGAGCGAAGTCAAGATCAAGAATCCTTTATGTCTACTCAAGAGGCTGGATCAGGACAGCATCGGGATGCTCAAGGTAGGATTTTTTACAATTATCACAAAAATAAATTAAACCAAATTGAACATCTAATATTTTTATACAAATAATTCGGTGATTTGAGAAAAAGTTCATGCTAATTTTTTATGTATTTGTTTTATCGTTTTATTCGCATACAAAAAGCAAAATGTTTTTTTCCTCAAGTCGCGGTGTTATGATCATGACATTGATAAAAGTAAAGAAAAATAATGAAAAATTGCGGTTTTTAATGTCAATGTTGAATTACTTTTTTGTAGCATAATTATTATATAAAAAATGTTATTGAATTTTTCAGACATGTAAGAAATTTTCAGTTATTTTTTGAAATTTTTTATCAATGTTGCGAACAATTTTTTTTTAAATATTAACTATTTTTTTTTTGTATGGTGATTGAGTAGTGTTTTTCTTATTTATTAATTAAAGAAAGAAGAAAAAGAAAATTTAATAAAATTATATTAATTTAAATTTTCTTTTAAATTATTTACTTTTGATTTCTAATAAAAAATATAATTTTATTATTTATTTATTTTCTTTTTTTTTTAATTTAGTATAACTATAATTAATTTGTAAAAAATATATACATATATGCAATATCGCTCTATTTCATAACATATACCATTATAATATCGTAAAAAGTCATATATTTAATTTTTTTTAAATTAATTAAAAATAATTAAAAATTGGGAACGTTGGCCTTCTGTTTATTTTTTTATTATTATGTTTTTCAATTCTTTTTTTATTTAAATCATACATTTTTATTTATTTTATTATTATTATTGTTTGTCTTAGTTCAGCATGTATTTTGCTTATTATAAAAAATTATAATTTCAATATTTCTGAAAAAATTATGAAAACAAATCGAAAAACCGCGTGATTGAGAAATCGTTATTATGTAAAATTCGCGAATCGTTTGTTGAGCTTTTTTAAAATTATTATTTTTGTAACGAATTATAGTTTAAATTATCGAAATATCGCGTAAAATCTAAACAATCAAACTTCTTTTTTAATTAAAAGAAGTATTTTTTTAAGTGTGTGGTATTATATACAACATATATTACTCAGTGAAGTGAAATATTAAATAACAAGTGGAATATAATTTGATGAAATAATTATAATTTAGTTGATGAAGGTAATTGTAGCTACAAATTTTAAATAATTTGTAGTGAGGTAATTTTAAAATTGGTAATATAACTAAACTAACATAAAAAGGAATGCATTCAAACCAGGTACGTATAATTTTTTTGTGCAGTATCGGCATAAAAAAATAATTTAATTTATTGAAATATACAATAAACATATATTATTATTCATTTTATTATTTTACACGAAGAGAGAGAGGGAGAAAAAAAACAATAATTTTCAGCTGTGATGTGTTTCTTTTTTATGTTTGGTTTTTCTCGTTTAAAAGTTATATTTTTCTTTTTTAAGTTTATCATAAACTCATAATTTTATTTAACGTTTTTATTTTATGCCATACAGAAGGCCAACGTATGCAAATTTTTTTATTAATTTTTGCGTATGTAGTTGAGTCTTCCTATGAATTAGTGTGGTTTGATTATATACTATATGACGTTTCTCGCGATAAAAATAATATTATGGAGAAGAGAATTGTGATAAAAAAAAGTAATAAAAATTCAATTAACGCGCGTGATAAAAAAATATCATAATTTTCAACAGAAAAGTACATTTTCCTTGAAAATAACACACAAAATAGGTTTGTAAAAATATATTTTTTTTATATGTATTTAATTATTTTAAACTATTTTATTACATAGATTAGAAAATTGAGACAGAGACGTAGTGAATATTTTTCAAGGGGAGTTAATATATTGCATAAAATTTAAATATAAAAACTATACACTAAACCAATGAACGACAATTATAATATTTTAACGACTATTTACCAAGTATGCTTTTTGGTTTGATTAACGCAAGGTTTACACTTGCTTCGTTATGAATATTTTTAATGGGATTAATACAATAGGACACATTTTCCTCAACGGAGTATTTTCTATTTCATTGTATGCATAAAAGAGGCATTATATACATATTAATATTTTTAAAGGAATATTTTCCCTCAAATGCGAGCGCTATAATACCGCGGTTTTATCAAAATGTATTCTAGGAATAGAAATAGAGACGGAATTTCTTAGCTTGTTAAACCATTGTGCATATTTACTTACCCATAAAATAATGTATGTATGATATAAGTCGTTATTAATGTATGCCCAGAACTCACAAGTCTGATTGTGTCTATTTTAAGATGAATCTTATAAAAGATCTCATGAATTTACGGCAGAGTGAAAACTGTTTTTAAAGCTTCAACGTAGTAAATAACATTTTGATGTTTGTTTTGTGCATTTTGCATTCTTATTTTAGTTCAGTTTTTTCTTATTGCCTGATGCCATGTGGCAGCTTGCCAATTTTGATTCTCTTGAAATAATTAGAAAATAATTCAAAGAATTGAAATGACTCCATAGTACAGCTTAAAGGAAAAATAAATATGATTATTTTCAAATTTTTATTATAATTCAATCTTAAAATTTAGTTAACTTGGTATTACAATTTAAATCACATATTGTTTTTGTCATGTGTAATTGCAAATTTACTCGATTTTCTTGCGATCAACATATAATCTTTTTTTTGTATAGTTCTTGGGTGTGGTTTTATGTTATATTTATGTGGGGAATAATCCGGATCAATGACTCCAATGGTTAAATTATTTGTTTTTTGTTTTACATTTTATGTTTTAATTAATTATTTTGACCAAATTTTGTTAAGTTTACCAGACTGGATGCCTGGATTGCATTAGAAATCAAATTGTTTATTTTTATTTTGTTTGTAATATGGTGTAATTCTTTATATTTATATATATTATATCTATATAGGTATATATGTATATTATATATACATATATTAAACATTTTTTTAAATATAGAAAGAGAGAATAAAAAATAAATAAACAATCGCGATTTTTGATGAGGAGTGTAGTATTTAGGTCACTTTATGTCATTGCTCTTGAAATGTAATGTAACATTTTCATATTTAAATTTATGTTATTGTTTTTTTTATATACACTTACCATGAAAACGTAAGCAAAAGTGTTCGATTTTTAATGTCCATTTGCAAATAAATACTTGTTTTATTGAATACACATAAAGTAGAAATAATAATAAAACAACCTACGTGGATTACTAATATGTATATTTTTTTGATAATGTATTTTTGTTGTCTCTTGTTTATTAAAATCAATTGAATCCATTTAGAATTTAATGAAATTATGATTTAGAACTTTACGCGCGATTTTTTCCTTGAAGGCGTATAAATGTTAATTATTTTGAACTACGCATACGTTATTTCAACAAACATGGTTCGAAGTTGTTTATTCAATTGGGTTAATTATGTCGAAATTGACTTGGAAGTATGGGCGTTGATCTTAGACAATTGATTATGTTTTAAAAGGTTTGTGAAAAAGATTACATTTATGTGAATTAATTATGTTTGGTGCTTCCATATACTTTTTTATTTAGTTTGAAGTTCAAAATGCATCAACATTTTTCCGTTAATAATATAAAACTATTATTCCGAGGTTCCACACTTTGATACTTTCGTCGTGATTCTTTCCTCGTTTCCTTCCCCTTTACCATGAAACTGTTTTTAGTTTTTTGGTAAAGGAGAAAGAATCAGTGTGGAATAGCGGATTAGGTTATAAAAAAGCTAATACATTAAAAAAAAATATTTTTTTCGATCATTATTTCGAAAGTTCCTATAAAATTCAATATCTTGTCTTGATAGCATACCTATGTCTTGAACAAACATTTATTAATTTAATTAATTTTAGCATAATATTTTCCCTTGCAGTTCTAGAGGATGTTTTTAAAATTAGTTTAGCCAACAATGTTTACGATTAGCCCGAATTCCAATAGTCATATCCCGCCATTTCCTGTGACTGCTACAACCACATGTTTCCAATTTCTTTTTCTCATAGTGGTATGTTATTACGGCAATGTGACGTTGTGTCACCCAATTTTTTCAAGTGACAAGAATATTTCTTGTGAGATCCATTTAAAAGTAAAGAACTTTTATTTATTTGTAAATTAAACCGTTTTTCCCGTTTTAAGCTTATAACCCGCGTCACTTGATCAATGTTAATGCGATGTGACACGATTATTATGACTACTGTAGTGACACGTCTTTGAAAATTGGGCTATTATATTTACCTGCGTATTTTTTGTCGCTTAAGATGCAGAAAGGTCAGTCATCTGAATAATTTAGGTAATTAAGCCTTATAATTGTGTTAAAAAGTTAATTTATTTGTTTTTGTATTTGCAAATTGCTTTATATTCTAACCATTCAAATAGAAAATTGCTATTCAAGATTGTTTTTATGTTCTTAAAAATAACCATTTTGTATCTAGAGCTTAAAATACTTGTTTATTATAAAATTTTAGAGGTCAGTTGTTTATTTGTGACGAGAAGCCTATACAATGGCGGTGATTGTAGCACTAACCGAAATGGTACAGTGTGAAACTTAAGGTCTTAAGTAAGTGTTCGCTGGTTAAGTATATAAGCATCTAATATTCACATGTTATGAAAGAAAAATTTATATTATTTGCTTTATATTTTCTATCCAAACAAATTTTTCAATTTTTTTCGATCGAGTATGCGGTTTGGTTTTAGCTTTAGTGCATATACATATAATTTAACGAGCATGTGATGCTGGCTGTTATTCTTGAGGATGTAGTTCAGATCAAAACTTTCAGTATAACAACTTCGGTTTGCTAGAACAGTGACACAAAAAAAAAATTTTCACGAAATCAATTTACAATTTTCTTTGGTTGAATTTATTACTTAAACGAATTAACATCGACCAATACAATTCGAATTATTACTATATTATAGGCTTGCCTTCAAAACGACCAGAAACTGATGTGTGGGTCATACAGAAAAATTTCAATTAAATTCATCAAATTGGAACAACGTGATAAATGAATGCTACATATCGAAAATTATGTGTAATTTAAAAGTGAAATTATTTTAGATAAAACTAGGTGTAAGAGAATTTTTTTTGATTATCTAAAAGTTCCCATTTTGAGATGTCACTACTGTTCTCGTAAAGCAATGTTCGAGTAACACGTTCTGAACATTCCACATTCCAAGCTTTTGTAGCATTTATTTTGTTTTAATTCCTACTGAGTGAATTAACTGACACATCCTACTGAGCCGTGACTTTTAAGTAAAAAAGTTTTATTTTATAAAAATTTAAAGAAAATAATGCAATTTTTATAATTTTGAGAATATTAATTCATTTATTCAGTTCAAATTCCACTAATATATATATTATTAAAATTATTTGTTTTGGCAGTGTATGCATATTACAAGTTTTCCTGAGTGTTCTTTACAACTCTGAGTTGTCACGCGACTTTATTAGGACGAACGGTTGTTTTTGAACCCGAATCGGTTGATACTGCAGTCTGTATTGCCTAAAATCTCGATTGTCGCAACTGTGCTTTGTTAATTTCGTTGTGCTTCGTCGTTGTATTTAGGGAATATCTAATTCTTGAACCAACTGGAGGTGAATTATGTAAACATTACGAGTTACGACAAATGACGTCAAAAGGCCTTTTCATTTAAAGCATTTTGAGTTGTCGTAATTACGACTTTTTGTTGTTTTAGTCGTACACATTTATAAATACGACACAAAAGACGTACTATATTTTTTTTTTCTTGTTTTCATTGACAATTTGTCAAAATTAGTTTCAGTCGTAATTCGTAAGTCGTACTCGTAATGCTTACATAATAACCCCCCTGCTTTCAAAATATTGTGCGTAAGTTTATTTTTTTCTTATTCCAATCTGAATATAAGTTTAGCCAGATTACCATGGCCGGTACTCCGCAAACTTCCACTAAATTAAAAAATTGCGCCATTGGCCATCAATTCGATATACGGTTTACGGAAAATGAATGAATCTCTGAATGAATGAATGAATCTCACGGTCCGGTTTTTTTCGGATCTTAACTAACCAACGTCATATTTTTCGGACCCGAAGATACTTGCTGCTACTACTCTCCGTTTGTATGAAAGAAATTTTTGGAACGCAGTCTATATTTTCACGAAGAGTTGCAACACTCGTTAGTCCCTTTGATAGTAATTCTTGCGTGAGCTCATAACTTGTAAGGAAGTTATGAAACATAATATTTCGATTAGATCTCTCAAATGGTTGTGCAGGTTGTATACTGTAGTTGTGTGAGTAGGTGAATGGGTTAATGATGTAGCATGAATGCGTGGTATCACAATGGGTCAAAAATGGCCTGTGTCAACCACTGAAACCATGGTTGGCACAATTGACTGACGATTTTATGGCCCAAAGTTTTTCCTCGCTCTGGCCCTTCTTGTCCTAAGTAAAGAATACAGGGGGTCTATTATGAAATTTTCGACCGCGTTTTTTCGACGTCGAAAATTTGGTATTATGAAATTTTCGACCGCGTATTTTTTTCGACGTTGTCGAAAATTTGGTATTATGAAATATTTTCGACCGCGTTTTTTTTCGACGTTGTCGAATTTTTGTATTATGAAATACTCGACGCGTTTTATTTTTAGATAACGTCGAATATTTTACGACAGCTCTTGAGGTGTCGAGTACATCAAAGAAAAGCGTTAAGTGTTGAGAAATAAAAAAAGTTTGTTAGTAAAAATAAATTAATTGTAATTTAAACTTATGAAATTTTAATTAATAAAAATTACTTAATTTAAATTTAATAAAAAAAAATAATTTAAATTTAATTTTTTTGATAATTTCCAACAATAAATATTAAATTTAATAATAAATTATATTTTTTTTATCACATTGTATGACTCACATTGTATGATTTAAATTTTTATATTAGTGTTTTAGTTTGTTATACAGTCGTGTGCAAAATAATAGGTAATTCTATAACATTTTTAAATAATACACTTTTTTTTAACAAAATCATCAATATCAAAAATTGAAACATAGTTTTTTTAATTGTCAGTCTCTTCTAGGAAACAAAACATTTATTACATTATCGCGTCATTGTGATGATAGATCGAACTATCGTATTCAACACCCCAATTGTAGAAGTCGTCTCACGTCATTTTAGATGACTATAGTCACGTCACTTCATTTTTGCTATTATCGAAGTCGTCTGCTACGACTCTAGTCGCATGATACGACAACAGTCACCTAGTTTTTTCAAGTGACAAGAATATTTTATGCGACGTTCATTAATGAAACACATTTATGATTTTTTTGTAATACAATTTATATTCAATTTGCAAATATTTTACTGTTTTAGTAAATATATAAAATAAATTGATCATTCAATAATCGAAAGGTTTTGTTGAAAATTTGGAATTTTTAATTACGATGGAAAATATCATGGATATTTTGCCTTCATCATAAATTACTGTATGGTTTCTGGAAATTAATTTAATAATTAAATAATTAGATTTTAGTTACCTATTTTCAATTTATGTGGTTTTTACAATAAAATATTCGTAAATATTTTGATTTTTGACGTCGAATGGCCTGTCAAATTTGAGGAAATTATTAGTGCTGCCCGATATTTCTATTGTAGTATGCGTGTCGTTTAAAACGACTTCAACAATACCATTTTTGGCACGACGTGACACGACTGTAGTCACGTCACTGGAAGTGAGACGACTTCAACAATTGGGGTGCAATTTTAATTCATTTACGCCATCTGTGCAAATTAATAGGGAAATTTAAGTAATCTTGTTAATAAAATAGATATTCGTGGGATTTATTTGATTTTTACATAAAGTATTAATATTTGGTGATGTACCCGTTATTTAAGAACCACATTACATCGCCTCCCCATAGAATCTATCAGTGATTGACATCTTTCGACTGGGATGCTCCATCAACCATTTTGAACGTTTTCTCAAAGATCATTTATTTTTTGGCCTCGAAAATTTACTTAAACCTCGTTTAACTCACCCCGCAGGTTTTCTATTGGGTTTAGATCAGAAGACGGAGCTGACTATTTCATTACATTTTATTTGCAGTAAACCAGTCTTTTACCACATTCGCCGTGTGCTTAGGATCATTGTCCTGTGGAAACACCCAGTGCAAGGGCTTGTTTTCATCAGCATACGGAAGCATGGTATCTCTTAAATGTCCTCCATATAAATTTTTTATCAAGATTTTCGTGGACCCAGAATATAGGCCCTTGCACTGGGTGTTTCCGCAGGACAATGATCCGAAGCACACGACGAATGTGGTAAAAGACTTGTTTGCTGCAAATAAAATCAATATAATAAAATGGCCAACTCAGTCTCCCGATCTAAACCCAATAGAAAATCTGTGGAGTGAGTTAAAACGTGGTTTAAGTAAATTTTCGAGACCAAAAAATATAAATGAGCGCTGAGAAAACGTTCAAAATGGTTGATGGAGCATCCCAGTCGAAAGATGCCAATCACTGATAGATTCTATGGGGAGGTGATGTAATGTCGTTCTTAAAAATAACGGGTACATCACCAAATATTAATACTTTATGTAAAAATCAAATAAATCACACGAATATCTATTTTATTAACAAGATTACTTAAATTTCTCTATTAATTTGCACAGATGGTGTAAATGAATTGAAATTGAATACGATAGTTCGATCTATCATCACAATGACGCGATAATGTAATAAATGCTTTGTCTCCTAGAAGAGACTGATAATTAAAAAAAACATGTTTCAATTTTTGATATTGATGATTTTGTTAAAAAAAAATATATTATTTCATAATTTTATAGAATTACCTATTATTTTGCACACGACTGTATTAACAATAAACTTTTTTGTGTTTTATATATAATTTTCCTTATAGGATAGGACCAGAATAAAATAGAATGAAAGAGAAAAATTTTATTTTGATCGGATTTGGCAAAGTATTCACTTTTTACTATTTTGTATAGTAGGGAATAAAGGAAAAAATTAAAAAAATATGTTTGCGCTTATGCTTTTGGTCCCTAACTAATTATATACGAGTAACACAATTTTATTTTAGAACGGTTTTTTTTTGTGTTGAAATTAAAATCTAAATTATGTATACTAAATTATGTATTAATGAAATTCTCAAATTTACAAATAAAATGTACATATTTGCATAATATTTTCTTGTTTAAGCACCTTTCTTCTCAAAACACCATAACGAAATAAAAATGATTTTACGCATACATAAGTAAAATGCAATTGTGTATTTTCAAAAAAAATTCATAATAGCGATTTTCGACGTTGTCGACTGTCGACGTTGTCGAAAAAAATATGCGCGTCGAAAATTTCATAATAGACCCCTGTCGTAAAATAGTCGACGTTATTTAAAAATAAACGCGTCGAGTATTTCATAATACAAAAATTCGACGTCGAAAAAAACACGGTCGAAAATTTCATAATAGACCCCCTGGATAAACTTAAAAAATTGATTGTGTGCTGTATTGCCTATATGTATTTTGAAAATTACTTGTGATTTAAGGATGTCATAGTTTTCGTACGTGTTCTAAGTATACATGCATACAAATTGTCTTTTGTCTTCATTGAATTATGGAGAATAACGTTTTGGCATTTGAAAACGTCTTCACGGCGAGAATAGGTTGTTCTTGAGCAAGAAATTTATTGAAATATCCTTGAAAAAAAATTTATACTAGCCGTGAATTCTTAATTCTTAGATACCATTCGGCAAGATAAATTGTTTCATCTGTTATTAAAATCATTCAATTTATGTTGTAAACTAGAATTATTATATTAATTATAAGTTTGCGGAGAAAGTCCACAAATTCGTAATTAAATCAAATCAATCTACTTCAATCGCAAGATCCTTTCATATGTCTCGTTTAAAATCAAAACTTTATTTCCGATCAATAAACACGTATAAACAACAAGTTTTGATATAAGAGTTTTACAGCTCAATTCCCTTAGACGTATCACTTCATGCGTCGTCACTATGGTTCTTCCTGGTTACTAGATCTTAAAATCAAAATTTACTAAATAATTTTGTGCAAAACTCTCAATGAAAATTTTTTAAATCATAGTTGGCTTCAACAGTTTGAAATTTTTTTTATTTATTTGTCACGTCAAAATTTCAAGTGATAGAAATTGTCATTTGGAGTGATAGCAGTCACAAGGAAATATATATAAAGCAGCATACTAAGATTAAAAAAACAGCCAGAACGACAGTATTGAACAATTATTTTGTAAGTTTCGATTTAATGATCTAGTAACCAGGAAGATGAGCAGTCACGTCACTTGAAGTGATGCGACTAGGGGAATAGGGGTGTAACACCTTAATTGAAGAGTTCTAAATGAGATTGATTAGATCATGAAATTCACAATTAGAAAATGTTAATCGAACTTCCGTCATAAACTTGTAAAATTGCGATATTTAATCAAATACATTATTCATATAGTTTAAATAAAGTAAGGCAAGTTCATTTATTTTCAAAACTATTCTAGCGACCTTTCGTTTTAGTTGATAGGATGGGTTCAAATGAAGGGTTAGTTTGGTAATATAACTTATAACTGTTTTATAGCGATCCAGCTCGGTAGAGTATTTAAAAATGTGTGACTTAGTTCACATTGGTGAGCTAGTATGTCAACGCATTTTATAAGACCGTATTCAGATCGATTTAATGTTTGCTCCAGAGCTCCGTTTCTTTTAGTCGCGATATTTTATAAAATAGGCGGCTAGACTAATAAAGGACTTAGGAAGTTCACAGCACTTTTTTGTGTATGTGATGTTGTTCTTTTCGAAATATATGATGAAAGTTGGGCTGCGGAAAAATCTAATTATATGCTCATATGAAACGGAAAATTGAACAGAATGACATAGAGGAGAGAGGGACACGTGTGAACAAATCATAGGAGTGTGATTTTCAATTAAATTTGTGTACACCTATTATGAGTCATTTACACGTCATCGTATTTCATTTTTGTATTATGTTTTTTACATTTTTTAATCTCGTTATTTGGTATAGATTCTCAGGTGAAAATCATAATAGTCAATTAAATTATGGTGACGTCGTGTCATCCGGGAGAATAGGTGAGATTTATATTTGGTTCTGACAATGCATGTTCGATAATAATAAATCGATAATAAACCCTATTTTAAAAATTGCTATTGGTTCGAACTCTTCAAATTATTGTACATACTTGGTATTTCGATTTTAGGTTGGATCATTTTTCAAAACTTTACTCTTTCATTATAAAAAAACAAAGAAATTTTTTGATCTGATTTAAAAGCCGTTTAGCAAAAAAATTTATTCATAATAAACTGAACACAGATAAAACTAGTTCTATCAAATGTATGTAAGTTATTTAATTCACAATTAAACAATAACAATCGTCCTTTTTGTTTACGAAAATTGAGGAACAATTTTTTTTTTGTAATTATTTAAAAAAACATTTCAATTCAGGAACATTCGTTTATTTTAATGCACGCATAGTCAAAATACTCAATCCAATTGTCCTGTCGTGGGATTTTCCTCTTGACGTTTCATTTAGAAGACACATTTATACCCCTGTTATGGGTCTCACATTTACACTGAGAGAAATAGCCTACAGAGATATATTTTTATATAAATAGATCTCGTTTCGGGACAAGAATATTTTATATCTGTAAAAAGAATATTTTATATCTGTAAAAACGAAAAATACATCTAATTTTTTATAACGTTTAGAGACATAAACACATCTCCTTTAGCTCGGTAAATACTCCTCAAAGTTAAAACAAATACTATACCATAAAAAAGGACATTTTTTATGACTAGCATAAATATGCACTTATAAAAAAGATAAAAATATTTCTAATGTAAGAATTTGAATAACTCACTGCAATAAAATTCACGAGATATGCGATTATGCTATTTGAGATATATTTTTTATTGAACTTGGTTAATTTTAATACACAGTCCTATTTTTATTTCCAAATCGGTCAAATGGTGCAGATAAAACAATATATATAATATCGAAAATAATTTTTTTTTCAGTGTAAGTCACTCAGTGACTTCAAGTGAGGTGAGAAACATATCAAAAGAGAGAAAGTGAGAAACGTATGCGATCTTACTTTGAGAAATTTTCAACAACAATCCCATATACATATGTAATTCCAAATTGGAATTGTTTTAAACCAACTTTTTTGCTGGTATAGAATAATTCTATTCTATCGGTTGTAAATTAGTTACGATTTGTAATAATATTCAATATTATTTGGTCATATTACTATTTAATTAGATATATTTAGTTGTGTTTTCACGTTTTGTTAACTTCAAAATGTAATTGTTCCCAGCTAATAAAAATAAGTAAATACAATTTTTGGTTGTTACTTTGAGCACAATATTTATTCTATTCCAGCATGGGTTTAACCGGTACCAAAGTAAGACCGTAATAATATCAAATTAGTACTCACACGTCTTTTAAATGTTCGGGTGAGTTGTCAGTGAGGTGAGAATCATAATAGGGGTATTAATACCCATATTATGAATTCGTCACCGGATGACCCCACGTAACTTTTGGTTAGTTTTGGTATGATTCTGACTTTGAGACTCACAAATGCTTAAAATTTTAGCTTGGCATTACCAAGAAACTGTAGGCTAGAATATGTGAATCCCACATATTACCTCACATTTCAAAAATGAAATACAGCGAAGTGGCCCGATGACCTGACGTAGGTGAGATTCATAGTAGAGGCGTATTTTAGTAGAAAAATTCTCGTTTGAAAATTGCGTGGAATTCATTTAAAGTGGTTTTGGTTTTCAAACATCATATGATTTATAAAATCACAACCATTTCCGGAGTCAGGCTCGGAGAAGATACTATATTATAATATAAAATATTTGGCTGCACAATAATGCTAGATCGAGAGAAAGTTTAGTTTATCAACATTTAATAATATTCCAAATTCTATAATCAGAATATCTCATTTAGATCCATCATTTGTTTTCGAAAATATTTCACTGCCACAGGCTTGTTCTAAGCATGTTCTGGAAATCGCCTTGCTCTTGTTGGACCTGTTGGTATTAAATTGACATCACCCGATTTAAAAATCAGTATCCATCACTTCGCGTCGAATTTAGTAATATTGCAAAGTGTACAAAATACCTCTGCACATATCCGTGAGAGGTATCTGCACATATCCGTGAGATTAACATAATTTTAATTACCTGACATACTTTTACAGTAAATGTTTGGGCGGTCTGTATTTTATTGATGTTGCAAAGCCTAAACGTGACAGCGAGCGTAGGGTTACTTCATCAATCAATTTGTATTTAATTCTGTGAATTATACAAAAAACACTCGCTTAAAGAGAGAAAAAAGGTTTGATTGTTTGATCTTCAACTCACAAAAATTAAGCAAATGTATTTGTTTTAATTTGTAACTTTGATATTGTTTGAATTTATTTAGTTAGATACCAAATATTTGGTTATGGACGTCACTCCGATGTTGCACGATGATTCGATCCTAGATTCCGATTTCTAAAGAACCTATTAATGGCTCTTCGTTTATTTTACGATTGCCAAAAATTAAAGTAAAAAATAATTAAAAAGCATCGTTATTCTTAATTGTATCTCATATTAAAAATTGGACGGAAAATTGAGCAATAGAGACTAGGACTAACCGATATACATTTATATCCAATTAAATACAACGATTGGTGTTGACACAGTGGTAGAGATAAACATTTTGTTTTGCTTCAATTTAATGCTGCCTCAGGTCGTTTTTTCGGCTAAAATTATGAACTAAAAATTATAAGGTGATCTTACGCTAGTCGCCGCTAGGTTACAAACAAAAACTCGCGAGGTAACTTTCCAATTTATTTGTCAAATGCCGTTATTTGGTATTTAATGCAAATGAGTTATTGTGTACAAATTTTTACATGACACTTTTTATATTTTTAAACATTTCGTAGTTTATAATAACATTTGCAAATAATGCAAATCATCTTCCATTATTTTAGTTTAATTTATTAATATTTCCTTTATCCACGAAAAGTTGACAATTTAGTTTTTCGAATAGTCAGGCACAGCTTGTTTTGTTCTTAGTTAAAAGGATCTTAGTTAAATCGGAATTTTTTTTGAAAAAACATAATAATTTGATACCAAGTATATAACATGCAATATAACATTAAACCATAGTATATAACATTAAAGATTAAACAATTATTTGTTTTTGATAACATATTTTATTTATTTGATGTTCCCTTTTATGTACGCACCCACCCCTCTTTTTTAAGGCAATGATGTCAGCCAGTATTCACACTACTCGTATATCACAACACAACACTAACTTTAATTATGATTTAAATTATTTGCTAATATTGAGAAGATGCAGCAGATATTTATAGGCACAGTCGAGAAAGTATTTCCATAGATTGGAAAAGACATATAAAAAAAAACAAAACAAAATTTTAAATCGTAGTATCATAGAAATTCCTATGGGTTTTCATTCAATTAGTAAAGTAAAATTTCATTTAGATCCGCAATTATTTTATTGCGTTTGTACAAAACGATTCGTATGAAAACCAATACAAATTTTCTTGGCTACTTTGATTTATAGCAATTGTTTTCCATTTTATTTATATGCATTTTCCAATTTGCATTCGATCCGCTCCCGTGGATTCTATAATCGACGTGAATTATGTTATTATTATTATAGTTATAGTGTTATTTTTCGGACAATGACAAAATTAAGTAGTATGCACAAATGTATAAATATGCTGATATTCAATTTACACCTAATTCTATGTTTGAACATATTCGATTGTCGTAATCGAAATTTGCATACACAATTGTGTATGCGGGTCAGGGTAGGGATAGATAGAACACCAATATCCCCGCCGCAAACACCAACTGCATTATTTTACCTCGGGTATTTATCAAGGAACTAAACTAACTATCTGAAGGTCGCAATGCACCTGGCTCTTCTTTAAGTCGTCGACCCTTTTATGCGTAGTCGACCTTTTAACTCGAAACGACCAGATAATTCCGCTACGCATTAGTCACAATGTTGGAACGTTACAATGTATATAAGCCAACATTACGTTTCTTTGGTTTCGATTCAGTTTTCGCTATCCTATAACATTTAGAAAATTTTTAAATAACTGACGAGAGGTTAATAATATTTTAATTGCATTAGTATTAGTAATTTTATACAAAATATTTAGTTAACCCTTTGTCAGTCTCATGCATACATAGGCGGTTAACCGAGACACTTCTGTATCATATTCGATACATATTCTAAATTAGATTATGTATCACATATGATACAGAAGCGTCTGGGCCAATGTATCATATATGATACATAAGACTGGCAAAGGGTTAATTATGTTGTTCAGACCTAAACTAAAAATGGTTATGATTCGATTAACTCATCTGTGTATCTTATTTTTTAGTTTTAGAAATCATTATTTTCAAATGTTTAGCATTGATAACAATAATTAAATGACCCAGTTTTATCAGTTTTTATAAGGCTCTTCCTAACCTAACCCTTCGAGGGCAACCAAAACATGTAAAATTTTATTTTAAACGATAGTATGTGGCGACATTACATCCTATTGGCGATTTTCATCGAATGTAGATAGCGTTGGTTTCTAGGTCTACAAGGGAGACGAGACTTGTCAAATTCATTGTTATGGCACCCACCCCCTCTTGCTTCATAGCAAACTATGATTTACATTTTGTTCACCAGATGTCAGCTACTTTGCTGCAAATCGCGAATAGAGTGATTTGGCCGTTTTATTTGAATCTTGTTGTTTACTTTGGTTTAATGTGTGATTGTTCCATTGAATTCTAGTCTATTGTGAAATTTTTCCATTAACGGATAAATCCGCGCTATTATGAACCTGAAAAGCAAAATAGAATCAGGTTTTTCCGAGTACACTAGAAAAAATCCGACTGCTAAGTTCACGTATTATTTTGTATTCGATTAAACTTATTTTGACGTTTCATCAAAATATAATGAAGTGGTTTTTATATTTTAATAATATTATTAAAATTAATAAATTAATAATATTTTAGTAATTCTTAAAACCCAAAAATTGAAAATGTAATATTTTATTATAAGAAATTTCTAATAAATAACAATATATTTTGTTTGTTACCAATTCGATAATACAAGTTTCATAATAGGGTAAATCCGGGTCGAATCGAATATTTCCGTTAACGCAAAAATCCGAGACGGATAAATTTCATAATAGACAACCCCAGCTTCCCAGAGATTGGAAGGGGTATATTAGATTATAGCTGAATGAAGCATGGGGGAGTGGTAATTCATTTTCTTCCATTCCACAATTACTTTATGCTAAATGGGAGATTGAGACTTCCGAATAGCAGCTTAAGGGTCGAATTATATTATCCGTTCCTTTCAGATCCGTTCCTTTCAGATTCAGACAAAAAAAATATTGTTACGTATGTTTTCTATATAAGTATTTATATTATCCGTTCCGTTCAGATCCTTTACTTTCCGTTTCAGATAAATATTGTTGAAAAGAATGTTTTATCTGGGGGCCTATTATGAAATTTATCCGATATCGTAAAATCCGATCCGCCTCGGATATTCATATTATGAAATTAAAAAAAATCCGATCGGCCGCGGATATTGCTATTATGAAAATAAAAAATCCGAACGTAGGCGGATTTTACGAAAACACAAATGTCAAATCCGATTGGTATTTAGATGGCGGATATCGTAAACTACAAAAGAATAAAAGTTTGTTTTAATTTATTTTGTGTAATTAAAAAAAAATAAAATAAAAAATTTTTAAAATGTAATTATAAATCATATCTAACATCTATTAAATTTTATTAAATATGTGGTGTACCTAGACATACTTAATCAAAATTTTATTGTTATAGGGCCTCAACAAACGGACAACAATTTGAGTTTCTCAGTTTAAATACGTGTTTCATAATATGAATATCCGCCGCGGATCGGATTTTACGATTTCGTATTTTACGATATCGGATAAATTTCATAATAGGCCCCCAGATGTCTGAACGCGAAAAAATACGAAAGAATAGCGAGGAAAGTGGAATTCCAACAACAACAATGAAAATAAAATTAAATTGTTACTAAAACATTTTTGGATTTTTTGTTATCGTTTTTAGTCTATACGTAACCAAAGATACGAATACATGCAGCATGTGAGAAAATAATATTTTTTTATATTCTCTTCATGATCTTATGCTAATGTTTGTCTCTGTCGCCACTAAACTTTTCTTATATGCTCTTTTAAATTATCCTATATATTTTATAGTTATTTTAGTCTAATAAACTATAAAATATAAAAAAAAATGTTAAAGTAAAATAAAGTACGGAGCATATACCTAGATTTTATATCTGAAGAACTTAGCAATAAAACACGTGTTCATATTTTCTATTGGATTCCTTTTAAATTTTTTTCTTCTTATTTAACGTTTATACAGGGTGTTTGGTGTGTGGAACGGTAATATTTTATGGCAAATAGGATGGGTCATTTGGAAGCTTTTATTCTATGGAACAGATTTCCAAAGTGTCACATCATTTAAATGAAACTTAAAAATATCATCAACTGAGATGATATTTTTAAGTTTCTTTTAAATTACCCAAAATCTCGCCTTTAAGTGGTCATAACTTTTGTTTGTGTTCGTAAAGGCTCGAAATAATTTTTATTGGATTCTAAATAAATCATTATTTAATACAATTGGTTTAAGAAAAATGATTTATGGCCTTCTAAATCCTAAACAATGTGTAAAAGGTATGCTATTTGTCATAGTCATCATTCATTTTGTGGCCAAAATAAAAGATACTATTTTACCGGGGCGGGGTTAGGTTAGGTTTAAGAAAATCGAAAACTTTATTTCCCAAACTTGCATACACAAAAATTAAATTGTTACTAAAACATTTTGGATTTTTATAAATTATGTTTTACTTTATACGTAACCAAAAAATACGAATATATACGATAACCATACGATGAAAATATCTGATCTGATAGTATAAATTGATGATGCCTGAATCCGAAAGGAACGGATAATATAAATCGACTCTAAAGCGGGCCAATTCTCGTATGTATGATGTTGCACTAACACATGTTTAAGTATAAATTTGCCTTGAATAACTTTATATTGGAGTTTGTCAAATTTGCTTAATTGTACAAAAAACACAAGACGGTGAATTGGCATTTTTAAATACTACCCAGTGTTAAATTTAAAATATATTTATTTTTCTTTTGGTTGAAAAATCGGCTAATATTAATTAGGACTAGTCATTGACTTACTGCCCAATTCCCATAGTCGTGACACTTCATGCGAAGTGACACAAGTCGTGTCACGTCACATGAACATTGATATTCTTGAATTCGGTTCAAGTGGCGCGGTATTCCTGAATACGAACGTATCACAAATTTTAATTTTAACAGTGCAGGCAGACAATTTTTCGGTTGTAAAATTTCCTTCAAAATAAACACAAAGATGTCAAATTTTTTAAATTTTGATATCGTAAATAACATTGAGTTGCAAAAATAGAATTATATTCTATAGAATGAATGTGATGATTTTGCCCACATACAATTTTCTATTTCATGTGTAGAAGGTGGTTATATGAAAAATGCATATTGCGGTGTCATATCGACAAGATAAAACCAAACTAGATTTTGATGGTTCAAATTGACCGTACAATCTACCAGTAATTTTTTATTTTTTATTTTTGTTATTTATTTTTTTTTAATTTAATTATTTTTTTTGCTCTAACTAATTCGTGTTACGTATCGTCTAATAACACAATCAAATGCGTACCACCGGTGGTACACATCGCCCTATGAGGCATTCTAGTGCGGGCCACCGGTGGTACGCGCCGGCGGGAACGTTATGATTCGACAAAAAATGACAGAACGACGCATGAAGTGACTATAGTCGTAAGTTGCGACTATGGGAATAAGAAAATGTAGACGATGTGACTGTAGTCACATGAAGTGATGTGATATACGAGTATGGGAATTGGGGGCAGACATCACCCATGACAGACAAATACCGTAATTTATCATTAGTGAAATCTGTCCAATTATATGCAAGAGGGGTCTGCAAAATACTAGTGTCGAAGTTATGTTGATCGTAATCATTGTGGAAAAAAAATATTATTGCATTTTCTATTATTTTTTTGATTCGGTAACGGTGTGCAAAATGACCGTTACAAAAGAATTAATACACAATTCCCTTAGACGTATCACTTCATGCGACGTGACTATGGATCTTCCTGGGGTGGGATGTTGTAACATCACTTTTTTCGTTATTTATCGAATATTGTATCTCTTTTTCCTAAAACAAAATTGTTTGTTGTTTCACTTTTCAATTTTGCTTTCTATATTGCAATCTCACACTACTAGAATAAATTGTTTGTTTATCTCTTTTTTGTTTTTCGATAAAGTATCACTCTTAAAATAAGAAGGTGATTCAATAAGAGTAGAACGACATAATGTTTTATTCGAATAGGTAGAGATCGCAATAGAAGTATAATGTAATTGAAAAATGAAAAAACGATAAATTTAATTTGTGATGAAAGAGATGTAAATTTCGATTGTATCGAAAAAAGTGACGTTGCAACATCCCACCCCTGGTTACTAGATTTTAGAATCAAAATTTACTAAATAATTTTGTGCAAAACTCTCAATGAAATTTTTTTAGATCTTAGTTGGCTGCATTAGTTTGAATGTTCTTTTTATTTATTTGTCACGTCAAAATTTCAAGTGATAGAAATTGTTGTTTGAACTGATGGCAGTCGCAAGGAAATATTTATAAAGCAGCATACTAAGATTTAAAAAACATCCAGAACGACTTTATTGAACAATTATTTTGTATGTTTCGATTTAATGATCTATGGCCTTTTTTTATTGTATCCGAGATTTTATTGTATCCAGAGCGATTATTTGTCTGACAAATCGAATAATATTTAACCTGAAAGGGCTGTTAACCGAGTTTTATACACTTTACTGAAAATATGTATTTTGGGTACGAAAGAATAATAAATTAGCGTACTATTAATTTTACAATTAATTTAATAAAAATAATTAAAGATTAATTTATTAATTACCATTTCCCATATCTTTCGCCATATTTTCTGTCAAAATACTTAAACTGTTTTTATCTGAACTATCTGAAAAAAAAATTCAGGTGAAAAAATGATGATCTGAGAATGGTCTGAGAAAATAAAAAAACGGAAAAGGCTTTCTTTTTATCTCTCTGATCTGTCTGATGTAATAAAAAAACAGGCCACTAGTAATCAGGAAGATGAGAAGTCACATCACTTGATGTGATGCGACTAGAGGAATAGGAGTGTAAGACAAATCAAGGCAGAATGACCTGGTATCTAGCTATCGGTCAATTGAAATTTCGATTGTCTCTGATCATTTACATTATATAAGGTAAAATGATAGGTAGCAAGATGATGAGCAATAAAATTATCGCATAATTTATGTTGATAAAAATTGAAGTGGTTTCGCAATTTATTGTCGCCTAATTATAATAGATTTATTAAGTTTAACTTATATAATAGTATTTCCATTAGAATCGAAATAAAATGCTGGGTAAGATTGTAATTGTAGAATTGATTTCAAGCACAGCTGGGAATCTAAATAAAGCAAATACGTGATAAAACTTCAAAAAGATTGAATTTTAGATAAGGATTTTTGTTAGAATGTGTTCTAATAAACAAAATCAAATGAAAATTGTATGGTTCTGGGAATTATGTCGTATGATTTATAGTCATTTATCGGCCTGCAATTTTTTTTAGGTGAATTTGAGGCAAAGATATACTTGACTAAGTTTGCTTTTTCTGACTTAAGTGATACGAAATTGTATCGAATATTCACGTCGATTATAGAACTCGCCGGATTTACTGCGGCGAGAGTCCAAACTCCATATAAAGAAAAATATAATCATGAATTTCTTTCAAGGTTGCATGTAAAACTCTTTTTATTTTTACACAAATCAAAAAGATTCATTCGAAATCCGCAGTTTAAACGTTACGAATGGTTTGCGAATCGTAAAAACTGAATTATATGAAAATAAAACCAGTTTTACATGCATGCAACCTTGAAAGAAATTCATGATTTTAATTTTTTATATGGAGTTTGGACTCGCGCCGCAGTAAATCAGGCGAGTTCTACAATCGACGTGATTATACATATTACCTTAATGCAAAAATAATTAAATGACTCATATTTGTGGGGGTGACTAATAATGAAATTACTCAAGGAACCAAGCAAATGCTTCCTCAGTGCTTCTAGTGCAGTAGCTAAGATTTGATAATATAAGAAAACATTTTAGTAAGATGTCTGCCTTAGTTTGAAAATCGACAATTTAATTTCTGCAATAGAAAATGACGTTGTTTTAGAGTAGTTGCTTTTTAACCTAAAATTTCTTAATGTTTTACAAAAAAATAGCATTATTTTGCCCAGCTTGGATCTTATATATTCACAAAGTAGCCTTGAACTTACCAATGTCGTCTTTTTAAGTTAGAAGAATTATTTAGCTTGGCTAGATAATTGTTAAATTAATTTTTGTTGTAAATTGTAACATTTTGCGAAATTTTAATTTAATGAATGTTAAAATTAATGGCCTTGAACTTCCAAGCACTACTTATTTGCGCAACTCTTGGTCTTCTCTTGGTTCCATAAGATGAAATTTTTATATTTCAAAGTACATACGTCTTAGCATTCCATTTATGTGGTTGGTAGCAGTTGTCGGCCTTGGACAAACTACCTATATCTGTGAAACGTTCTTTCAGCAGTATCGTACTATACGAGCCCAATCGTTAAAGTTTAGTTTAATCGAATTTTGAGCCAAAATGATCAAGAAAAGTTTTGCAAAGGCTATTAATAATAATTTGATTTGAAAATGGAATTTGGAAAAGGAAGGGGCGTTGTTAATGTACATCATTCAGATCTAACTAAACGATATTTGCTCGGTAATCCCCATTATTCTCGCCAAACATTTTACGATTACTAAAAATAAAAATTCTATTGTTGCATATCAAACAAAGAACATTGATAAGACGGTTAGAGTTATTCACTGTACATTTTCATATTTCCACGTGATAGTTGATAATACTTTCATTCTATATAAAGTACATATAGTACGCACATATATGTATGTATGTTGTTTTTATTGAGCTTATGTAAATATTGTAATGTATTTAAATAACTTCGTTTTTCTAGAATTTAACATACATGTTAATATATTATTTAAACAAAAAAAAAAGACGCGAGTTTAATTAGTAACTCGATAATGAATTGCGTTTTTATTTTTCTGCATACTATATTCAAAAATATTTGGATTAACAAATATATGTTGCGCTGCTAAGCCATATAGTTTTCGTTTTGTTTCATTTTAGTTTTTGTCGCGCAACGCAACAATGTCATTATAATATTATTAAAGTTTCATATTGAATATTAAATAACTATTTATAATTCACACCATGAAATTCGTTTTAATACATGCATACAATTTTGCACACATTTATAATAAACGCCTACATATTATTCTGACTCGAGAAATAAATACACAGAAACAATAGTTTTAGTTTTGGAAAACACATACATATTTTAACTTTTTATAGCTACATAAAATGCTTGAAAACCGATTTTCTTTAAAATGCAGTTTTATTATACAAATAAAAAATATCGTAAACGCTAATTAATATGATTTCATTCTTAAAATATTTATTTTTTATACAATTATGAGGTTTTTTTAATCTAATACTCTTCAAAATTTTATCATATATGTGTATATAAAATTATGATGTATGAGGGGAGTTTAAAAGCACCTTGAAACGTTCCTCAATCATCAAGATTATTATAAGTATAACTAGCTTGACAATGCAATAGAATAAAAGGAAAGAACAAAAATATCTTTGTCTCAATATTCTAAATCTTCATCGATGCAAAATTCGAAAATATCCCCAAATATTATTCTATTTGTTACAGGAGGATATGAATATAACAAGCTTTATAATTCTGGATATTTAAACAGTATACCTCCTATCAATGCATTAGGGAACGATTATTTAAATGTTAAACAGGCTGAGATGCAACACACTTGTTTTCAATGTAATCGAGTATATCGCCATCATAAAACTTTAACAAGACATCTAAGGCATGAATGTGGGAAAGGTAAAAATATTAGATGTCCAATATGTAACCATTTGACGCAGCGTAGCGATAGATTAATAACACATATTAGGAGAAAGCATCCAGAAATTGCCGGACAAATGCCAAGCAGAAGGAAAACATTCTTATGGAAAACATAAATATGAAGATATTTTGTTACTATCCCAAATAATACATAAAATATTTATAAATTCGATTTTATTTAATTCAAAAATGAATGATGTTTGCCAACATAATATAATAGAAAAATTGTATGTGTACTTGAAAATTATTTCCATGAATAATTACCGAACATTAAAGTGACCTTGAATTGAATTAGCAAAACGATGATAACGTCAATTGAAATAAAATAAAAATATTACTATATACATACAATCGTAATGGGGGGAAAACCCCATGTAATATGAGTCGGAATCATGAATACAGAAATTAAAATCAAATCGAATTCATAAATCGAATGTGCTCGGTATAGCCATAGAGAGTCCTCTTGATTTATTTTATAATTTTAGTTCATAAAACATTTTGTTTATTTATAATTTATTAAATGTACATAAAATAATTTAATATTAAAAGCAATAAATAATTTATATTTCAATAAAAAAATTAAAATTTATGCGTAATTTCTTATTTATGTAAACGAAAAAAATAGATGTTTTTGTGTATTGTTTTTGCATAAAGGAAACATTTTTCAGATGATACTGCGCCCGCCCTTACTCCTACCGCCATCTCTACAAAAGCAACATTTGGACAGGGTACTGTAGCATATGGCCCAGACGTAACAATACGAAAACTATTTAAATGCTACCAAACAATGAGGTGTACCCCACCAACGAGTGTCACACATGGTAGTAATATAAAACCATCATCAACTTTGTCATCGCTAAACGATTTACTGGATGGACATGGAATTAGTTCAACTATAAATATTAGTAATATTAATAATAATAGTAATAGTAAAAAGCATTCGAATGTTACATATAGCTGTGATTATTGTTCTTACTTTAGTACATGGAAATATGATTTAAAGTTACATTTAAAACAAAAACATGGAATACATAGAAAATAGAGAAAAATTATGAGACCTGGACTATTTTATTTTTTTTATTTTTTTTTTTTTAATGAATAATTTGCCCAAAAAATGCCAAGCCAACGAACACCAACATTTTTTTTTGCTTCTATTCTATTTTTCATTTTCATTCAAGGTTCCGTTGGACGTACACATATTTTATACGAAACAACAATACGCGATAAACGTAATCGTAAAATGCGTAAACGATGTATTAAATGTTATGCTACTATAAGTAAATTAAAAGGAAGTCGGGCTGCTATGATCGAAGCGAAAAGAGTGACAACTTATTGTATAAATTGTCCTAAGTTACCTTTTATGTGTACCTCGTGCTTTTATTTTAATCATTTTGTAACATAGACATTTAAAATTTTTCCATAATATTTTATTTTCGTTTTTGGAAAACTAATAAAAGGATTAATTTTTAAATCTGAAAACATAAAAAATAGTTTTTTTCAATACAAATCTGAGGGAGACCATAATACAATGTTGTGTATGGGTGGATTATGAACGGTTTCATGTTTTATTAACCGCTTTTTATTTTATTTTTTTCTGTTACATTGATATTTTTTTTATTTATTCAACTATTGTGTCTCGTCTTTTCATTCATTAAATCTTAATAAGCAGTATTATTTTTGATTGTTTTCCAATGGATAAGATTCAAACATGTGTTTTTTTCTGGATTTCAGCATCCTTTTATAACTGTTATTCTTTACAATCTTACACCATTGCCGCCAGCATAGACCACACCTGCAGAGCAATGACCACAAATGAAACCACCGTCATTCCATACGATAATAAAAAAAAATTCCTATGTGATATATGTTATGTACACTCATATACAAGTCGTTCAAATTTGGCACGTCATAAAAGGGTTGAATGTGGAAAAGTGCCAGCATTTATCTGTAATCATTGTGAAAAACGATTTTATTATAAAAAGGGATTAATCGATCATGTTAATTGGCATTTACGTCAGTTCACTAAGAAATAGACAAAAAAAAATCGTCGTGTAACCACAATGTGTATATATGTATATGTTTCTTGAAATTAAAGTATTTTGTTTAAAACAAAAAAAAAAGTAATTAGCATTTTTAATTAGCTAATTTATTTATTTTACAATTCGAAACATCATAAATATTTTATATACCACGGTTTATATAAAATATTTAATTCCTGATTTAAAAATTGCACGTTTTATAGAAAATTAGAAATAATTATTTGTTCCTGTAGTAGCATGAATATAATATTTTGGTTTTAGAATTTATTTGTAATTTAGACGCCACATTCAACCTGATATTCTCCACTGATCTATTACTTAATGAGGCTTACCAGTTAAAAGTTCACAACGGTATTGATGATTACTTAAAGCTTATTTACGTTTAAGTCATTTTTGTTTCATTTTATTAAAACTGATCAGAAACCTCTTAAATTTACCGATTTTTTGTAAAGGTACGATGTAGCTAAGTTTGTTTAGTTTTTTTTGTTTGTTATTTTTTGTTTGCGTATTTTTTCATATCATACACACAAGACACACGAAACCAAAACACAAAAATTTTTATTTTTATAGAAAATGTAACATGTACACTCATCAATCCACTTTTAAAGCGAGAGGATCAATTATCGGAACGTTTCTTTTGTCCGGTTTGTAATAAAAATTATTTAAGGAAACGGCATCTTCAACGTCACATGCGTGATGAATGCATTGGAATACCGCCACGATTTCATTGTGATTTGTGCCCATCAAAATTTCGTAGAAAATATCATTTAGTACGCCATTTGAATTCTAAACATGGCCTAGTACCTACAAAACACGAGTACAATGATGAAATGAACGCGATAGCGGGTGGCCGTAGTGACGATAGTAAATGTTTATCGGTCAATGCTCTTTTAATGAAAAAAGAAAATTATGATAATTTTATGCCGGATCTAAAGCATATGGAAGAAATGAATAAAATGCTTGCAAATTTAAAGCAAGAGAAATTATTTTTAGCACCGGGCGGCGGCTTACCATTCCTACAATATATGTAATTTTATTTGATTATAACAAATCATTTCCTCATAATCATTACCAAAGGATAATTAATTTTATATAATTTAAATTAACATAAAAAGCTTTGTTTTATATTTTTTTTAACAATTAAGCGATTTTTTGAGATTTGTCTTTTATATATTTTTCTTAAATTAATTTGTCATTTGTTTTATTTATATATTATATCTTACTTTATAGATGATAAAAAATAAATTGATTTTTTATTAAATTCGCGATAAAATTTTTCATTTTTTAACCACTTTTTATAACTGTACGCATGAAATTGTAGCAAAACATTGCATGGACAATAATATAATAATATTTTGTAAATAGGAAATTTTCTTTTATCTTAAATAAAAAATCAATTTTTTTCTATACTTTTTTTTAATTTTTCTTTGTCTAAATATTTGTATACTGGGTAGATCCAAAACTTTAAAATTTTTGTTCTCACCTTGTATATATTTTTAAATTTTTCTCAATAATTTTAAAAAATTATATTAAAAACCTTTTTAATTTTAATAACAATAAAAACTAATTTTTATAATATAATTTTACCTTTTTTTAATTATTAATATTTTTTAAAATTGAGTTGGCATGAACAATTAATTTTACAACGAAAGTGTTTATTATTTTATTATTATGATATATTTTTCGCTTATTTTCGAATATATTTAAAATGTTACAAGTGAATTTTTGTGTGAAAATTGTTCAAAACGATAAACAGACGACAAGTGAAAATTTTGGATTTATTATAAACGAATGAAAGTATATTTATTTAATTAATTTTTTTTTTGTTTAATGTATTTTATTTTTCATTTAATTTTTAGTATTAGTTGGTAACAAAATATCTCAAATAATTTTGTGATATTTTATTTACAAATACATAATAATAGCTAAAAATATATTATTAGTATGATTAAACTGTGCTGAAAAATAACAATCAAAAAATCGAAAACATATAAATTTATTTTCAGGACACCAATATGATTTTGGATTTCCATTTCAAGATTTTTGGTATAATATAAAATTTTCTGATTTAGGAAAATTAATTAATTCGGAGGGTCGATATGGATGTCCACGTAATTTATGCACAAAAAGTTATAAAGATGCTAGCTCCCTACAACGGCATATAAGGTAATCATAATAATTTAATTTTATTAAATAATAAATAATAATTATTTGTTTTTTTTATATTTTTTTTACTTTTCAATGACACACAAAGGTATGAATGTGGGGGACAAAAAAAATTTCGTTGCCTTATGTGTGGAAAAGCATTTTCACAGGGGGCTCATTTAAAACGGCATTTAGATTCTAATGTCTGTGTAAAGTATTATTTATAATTAAAAAACAAATTGTTAGAAAAATTATTTTTAAATAAAAATTATGTTATTAAAAAAATTAAAAAAAAAAACAAGAGAATTTACACTTTTTAAAAATAATTATAAATTTTAGTTTTATATAATATTTTTATTTTATATAAATTTTGGGTTTTTATTTTGTTTCTTTTTTATTTTTCTTTTTAGATGGATCCGAGACCGAGGACGACACTGATGAAGATAAAACCAGAATAGAAATTGTGGAGACAATATCACCGATTAGAGAAATTGTATCATATCAAAGATTTGGTCGCACCGATCCCAATTTTCCAACTCGATTGTTTAAGTGCCATTTATGTGGTTTT
Organism: Nephrotoma flavescens; assembly: GCA_932526605.1. Classification (NCBI taxonomy): domain Eukaryota; kingdom Metazoa; phylum Arthropoda; class Insecta; order Diptera; family Tipulidae; genus Nephrotoma; species Nephrotoma flavescens. The sequence goes on from OW052222.1 coordinate 144,511,656, forward strand.
TCCACAAATTTAAAAACATCTCTATTAAAACACTTTGAGATACACTCTTAATTAAGAAAGTTTTTGTCATGTTTTGTAAGAAAATAAAGATTATTTTTATTAAAAGCAAAAAATGATAAATACGATTTTTTTTTGATTTTTTAATGTTGTATTATAGTAATTATTACTAATATTTTTTTTTATATTAATTTTTTTTTAAAATATTTTTAATCACATAAAATGAAAATGGAATTGTAATTAAACTAAATTATTTTATATATACATGCAGGATATCTATATCAATTAGGACCACATAGAAAAAGACGTGATAATTTAGGACCGATTTTAAGGCCATACCAATGTTTAAATGGATGCGGGCGATGGTATACTTTATTGTCATCGTTACAGAGACATATGAGACTTGAATGTGGTGTACCCAAAAAGTTTTTGTGTTCACTGTGTACGCGGAAGTATACAAGAAAGGATTCATTAAAATATCATATGTTAAAATATCACATGTTAACGCATATAGGATAACTTTTATTGTATAAAAAAATTATCAAAAAATACAAAAAAAAACTATTGAAATATTTAATTTTTAATTATATTGTAGAAATAATTCATATTTATTTTTTATTAAAAACTGACATAAAAAAGTAAATAAAACAAATTAAAGACTTTTTATTAATAAATTTAATTTTTAGTATTAGTATTAGAATTATATAATAGCTACAAAAAATAATTTTACTATACATTTTAACATATTAAATTAAAATAATATTAAATAAAAATTTTCAGATTTTTTCGATGATGAAATTCATTCATACGTGATATCCGAAAATAACGCAAAGAGATTGGTTAAACTGAAGTTTTTATCACCAACTACAGCAACTGAAGTAATAACATCACAGTTCCGTTCACCTTATACTACTATTACACCACAACCATCATCACAATCATGCGGAATTGAAACTGAGGTAATACAAATTATTTTTGATTTATTTTTTTTACATATTGTTATTATTTTTAATTTTTGGTTTCTATTTGTTTTAGGGCACACGTAAATTTGTATGTCCAAAATGTAGCAAACAGTATTCTCTCTACAGGAATATGACACGCCATTTAAAATTGGAATGTGGCCAAGAGCCAAGATATGCATGTATTTATTGTACTTTTAAATGTAAACGTAATAATCATTTGAGAAATCATATAAAAAATCGCCATAAAAATAAATTGAACTGATGAAAAAATTAAAAAAGAAACTATATTATTTTATTTTAGTTTTTAAGAATTTTATTCTAAACATAAGCTATCATTTTCTTATCCTTATTATTATTTATTTGTATCGTTTAATATTTATTTTATGTTTTTGGGATTCTTTTTTTTAATTTTTTTATTTTCAGATTACTGTAAATCAATGACCAATTTGAACATGGTTACAACTGGATTTCATGACTGGCTCAATAATATGCAACTAAATCAACATAAATGTCCTAATTGTAATAAAGTTTATTCATATAAAAAAAATTTAAATCGTCATTTAAAATATGAATGTGGTATTCAGCCATCATTACGGTGTCATTATTGTCCATATATAACACGTTACAAGCATACACTAAATTCACATATAAAATTAATGCATTTAAAATATCCATATTATAATAATATATATAACGAAGAAAAAAAGCTTAAATAAAATTACAAAAGAAAAAATGAAAAATTAAAAAGAAAAATGAAAATTATTTTATTATATATATTTTATTTCTTTCTTTCTTTTATTTTTTTTTTTTACATATGGTTTGTGGTGTTAACTTATTTATATATATTTTTAAATCTCATTTATTATTTAACTATTTTTTATTTAATATATTTTTTGTATTTTAATTGGTTTCCTTTTTTATTAATAAATTATTTTTTCTTTCTTTTCTCATTTCAGATAGTAGTAAAAAAAAACTGTTTATTAAACCAAGTACAATTAAGACAACAACGGCCCCTAGTATAACAACTAACGAAAATGATAGTAACAATGATAATGAACGAAAAACAATATATCCAATGATATCAAATTGTGGTTTATTAGAAAATGAAAATATATCGTTATCTATAAAAAATGACTATGCCGTATTAAGTTTCAAATTAAAAAATAAACAATATTTATTGAATGATAGTAATAACAGTGAAATTAATAATAAAGTGAAAATTATTACAATAAAAAACAATGTTGATGATAAAGAACATAATACTGACGATAACGATGATGATGAAGATGAACAAGATGATAAAGATATTGATGTAGAAGAAACGGACGAAGAACCCTCAGAAGAAGTTGATCAATGTCATCATCGAAGTGATAGTGATGGTAATTTTGTAATAATCACACTCTATCTACAAAAACAATATTCGATATAATAAAAAAACAAATTTTTATATTATTTTTTATCACATATTTTTATTACAACACAAAATCACCATTTAATTTATATAAAATTGATACAAATTGATTTCCATTTTCTAAATATTTTTATATTATTTAATTATGTTAATTTTTATCCAGAAAATAGTAGCGAGTATCTCGCGATCATCGCTCCTTCCTAATCCTGAAAAAAGAATTCCTCACGCCTAGAAAAAAAAAATAAAAATTTTTGTTAATTTACTGTTTACTGTATTTTTATTTATACGAAAAATAATAATTTAACTAATTTATTTATTTTTTTTTAAATTTGTATTTGTTATGTTATGTATTTATATATTTTAATTTTTAATAATTTATATATTTTTATTGCATTTGAGAATTATTAACACTTGAGTTTTATTTTAATCGTAATTTTATGTTTTAAACAAACTATAATAATATATATTATTTTAATTAATTGATTTATTACTGCATATAAATTATTGTTTTTTCTTTTCTTTTTCTTTCATATTTTTATTTTGCAGTAATTGTAAAAACATCATCATCATCATCCAATACAAATAATGCATCATCATCATTAAACTATAATAATAATAAAACATTTTTAAAAAGTAATTTTAAACGAATTAAAAATACAATATATAATCATCCACCGGATTCATCATCAGGATCATCAAATGCGTTAGGAGCGTTAAGTGTACTAGGTAGTAATATTGGAACCAAAGAAGAAACAAATAATTATATATTAACAAATAAATCCCCAATTATAAATCAAACGTCTTCATTTCATCCAAGAATAAAATATTCAAAACCGAAAAATTTAGTAACAGCAACAAATGCGCAACAGTTACATCACCAGCATAATATAATAAAAGGTATTGTAACGTTACAGCAACAGTTGCAATCGACGCCAATTTTAAATCGTAATTTATTGCAAAGTGGATACCAAAAATTAAAATTTAACCGTGAACACGATGTATCATCCGTGTCTGTAACAAATTTATCAACAAATTCACAAAATAATGACGATAATAATATACATTCGTCGATAATTAGTGATTTTGATAATTATGCCGAAATTGATGATATTGAATTACCGGATGGTTCCCAAATTGGTTTTAACGTTGATGAATATTCACAGTCGCAAGACGGCCACACTTTAAAAAGTCACTCTTCGTCCCATCATCATAGTACGAATGATGATTATAAAATAATGTCGGGTTCCATGAAATTTGAATACTTAAGTGATTCAGCAACAAGTGCCAATGAAGAAGGACGCCAGTACGTGTGTCGACACTGTGGGAAACGGTATCGTTGGAAATCGACTCTACGCCGCCATGAGAATGTTGAATGTGGTGGTAAAGAGCCATTGCACCAATGTCCACACTGTCCATATAAAGCCAAACAGAGAGGAAATCTTGGTGTTCACATACGAAAACATCATGCTGCCATGCCACCGCTAGAAAGTCGACGAACGAAAAATCGAACAACAATATAAAACAGAGACTTTAATATTTTTTTATTATTTTAATTAATTATAAACGTTTTTGTAATACTTCATATATAGTTTTTACTTAAGAATTTAATTTTTTTCTTATAATAATTTTTTGTGTTGAATGTTTTTTCGTTTGCTCTTTTACTTTTAAGATAAATATAAAAATTTATAAAGTATTAATTAATTAATATTTTAATTGATTGATTAAAATTTAATCCAAAAATTATTTTTACTATTATCATATATTATTATAAAGAAAAAAGCATATATATATATATATATTATATTTTAATTATTAATTATAAAAAGAACTAATTTCATGTCATTTTCTATTTTATTAAAATGAATTAACATTTAATTTTAAATGTCGCATTTTTTTTTTAATTTTATAATCTCTTTATTTTATATAAACTCATTTTCGTGACATTTTTTTTTCATTTTGTATAAAAAAAAGAAAAAATATATTTAAAAAAAGATATAAATAAAGATGAAAATATATATTCAATAAAAAAAAACAAAATCGTGATAATTTATTAATTTACTTATTTTTGTTTGTTTATTTCAGTTCGTCGATTTGCTTAATGTTAATTTTTGTTTATAAACATATATTTTTTAAAAATTATTTCATTTTATACTAATTTTTAATATATTTTTAGGTCACCCGCTTTCGATGTGTGATGAAATGAGCAATAAATATCCGAAAAGATGATTAAAAATATTCTGGAAATTTTGATGAAAATAATCGTATGCAAAGTCACAAAAATAGTAATTAAAAATAAATTGAAAAATTAATAAAATTTGTAATGTTGTAAGTTTTTAATAAACAAAAATATAATATACTTTTTATTTAATTTTTTAGCATTATTTTTTTATTTTTTTTTTTATATTTTAATTTGCAGCCATATTAATTTATTTAATTAAAAAAAAAATGCGAAGAAACGTTTGTTATGTTGTGATTTTATTTTTAATTATAATTTAATATTTTTTTTTGTTTTTTTAGTGTAAATAATATAAATATAATTTAATTTAATATTTTTTAATTATGTTCTATACACACATATACCTATAAAAATATTGAAAAAGAAAAGTAAAATACATGCAAAACTTCAGTAGTTGTGTTTGGTCGTTTACAACATTAACCTCAACTTGGGATTCTAGAAACAAATTATTCATGTATTATAAATATAAAACAATTGGATTATAAAAATATAATAATTTAATTTTATGATCATGTGTATAAAACATAAATTTCTTTTTGTTTGTTTGTGTTTTTATTTATTTTATTTTATTATTATTATTATTATTCTATTAACATTTTGCTTTTTTAATTGATTATATTTTTTTAAACAAAATTAACAATATTAATTGTTATAAACAAATTATGTTGCTTGTAGGTGGAATTATTTTATAATTTGATTAATTTTCGTTTTTAACTTTTTGTTTTATTTTAAGTTTTTTATGATTATTAAATTTATGTTTAATTACAGTCGCTGAAGATTTAAGCATCACTCGTATCGCGGGCTTAACATGGGATCAGTGGAACGCAAGATTGGTTATGCCATTGGTGACACAACTTCGTGAAGGTGCTCATCCATTAGTGTTGCCTAGGGATTTATCCGTCAGCCCATTGGATATAAAGCAGCAACCGGGAAGTCCAAACAGTGGATCGGGTGGTAATGGTGGTGGTGGTGGTGCAAATAATAATATTGGCTTCTCATGTGGTGATTGCGGTCGTTTGTATAAACTAAAATCATCACTGAGAAATCATCAAAAATGGGAATGTGGTAAAGAACCGCAATTTCAGTGTCCTTATTGTGTATATCGTGCAAAACAAAAAATGCATATTGGTCGCCACATGGAACGAATGCACAAAGAACGATTTTTCAAAGTTGAAAATGATAAAGTAATTCCATTAGACGTAGATCCTAAAATGCATATGACAGACGATTCTAAAATGAATTTAACAATTGCTAATTTAGCCGTGGCTAATTTATCAATGGCGGCCTATGATGAAGATCAAAAAATGAATTTGACGGTATGAAAAAAAAAATTATATATTTTTTCTTTTAAATTCAAAACGATTTATAAAAAAAAATCATCACATTTTAAAATTCTAAAACAATTACAAAAAAGACGTTTCCCCAAGAATTGTTCCCGGACTTAATTTCTAAAACATTCCACAGTATTAAAAATATGTCCAGTAATCCCAATATAAAATTACCGAAATAGGTTTAAAGCTCGCAGTTGATAACAGAATGGCGGCTTTCAGGAAATGTAAGCTTTAAATAAATAGTGTTAGCACAAATATATACAATAAGTCGCCATTTGAAAATCGTACAAAATAAATAAAATTAAAGCTTTATTGAATGGAAAATTATGGAATTATCAAAGTTGGTTTTGTAAAATATATAAACAATTAGTATGTGATTTTTACTAATTAATTGTGTACAGTTTGTTAAATATTTTTTGTTAGATAATATTTTGGACGGCAGTATTTTGATTTTTTTTATTGTTTATTTCGGAAATCTGTTGGAAATTCGTTGTTAAAATATGTATAAAACGGAGAGAACGTATTTTTTGTGGCTAGATTTAGCATATTTTCTACCTCTTTATTTTTTAACGTATTCTTTAGTTTAAATAATTAATTATATAATTGTTAAATACTATGTATGTATATTCCTAAGTTTAAAAATTTAACAAAAAGATTTAAAAAAAACTATTTCTAGCCTTTATTATAATAATAATATTTTTTATAAAACAAATCTACCTCTCCAATCATCACAAAAAATATTAATAATTTAAAATAAAAAACAACTTTCGTGATTTGTTACCATAAATTTAAACAATTAATTATAATTCTTTCACGTTAATTAATAATTATATTATATATATATAATTTTTTTTTTCATATCCACATTCTCAACAACATGTTACCTCAAATTTTTTTGTTTTAATTATAATTGTTTATAATATTTTATTAATTTTAATGTAGAGTATTTCTAAAAACAAAAAGACATAAGGTTTTTATATACAGTGTTTTTCATAAAACAGATTCCTATATATAATGTGCCTTCACAACATGAAAAATGGATTAATTAAAAGACAACTACAGGGCCTTTTCAAAATTATGTGGTTTAAATAAATAAAATATATATTATTATGCATATATAAAAAATATATAGTTTAGGTTTTTTTATATATATATATATATATACATTTTGTATTATTATAATATAAACGCGCTTTTTATAAAAAAAACAAATTATGCCTTTATTATATATAGAGTAGGAAATTCATAAAAGACGTTTTTATTTTAATTGGTTTATGAAATTTTTTTTTTAATAATTGGAAAATTTAGCTAAGTGACATTTTTATTAGTTATAGCTCCTAGCGAGCAATATTAGATAAATAAAAATTAAAAAGAAAAAACCGATTTATAAAAAGGTGAAGGGTCATTCCAATTTTTTTTTTAAATTAATTAAAACAAAAAATAATTAGAGCATAAAGAAATTGTTTTTATTTTTATGAATACTCATTTTATTAATTATATAAATATTTTTTGTTTTAATTTTTTTTTTTTGGTTCTTTTTAAATTAAAAATAAGCGTTATATATATTATATATTTTTTATAATAATAAATTGTGATAAAAATAATTTTTATTTGGTTAGATTATTAATAAATAATACTTAAAAATCCGAAACTATAAATAATCAAAATAAAATAGAAGATGTTGAAAATATTAATAAAATTATATAAATATATATATTATACTATCGATAATTCTCGAATACATTGTATATTAAATAAGAATTAAAAGGAACATATATATTAAAAAAAATACAAAAAATTGCAGTGAAATTATAAATTATATACTTTTAAGGAGTGCCTTATAAAAAAATTAACTTTTCAAAATTAATTACAACTATTGCCATCATTCCAAATTTATTATAATTATTATATCGTAAACTTTCACTGCACAAAAAAATATATTAATAATTAATTCTTCAATCCATTCCTCTTTTTTAAATTTTAATAATTAATTTTTAATTATAAAATCAAAATAAATTTTACTTAAAAATAAATTTTATTGTTATTTCATTATATATTTTATAAAAATATATAAAAACAATTTTTTATATATATAATAAATATATATATTATATATTACAGAAAAGAAATTTATAAAAAAAATAAAAAAAATTCAATCAATCATTTGTTTTGTCTAAATTTATTTATATTTATTTTTAGTTATGCCGCTATTTTTTATATAGATTTTATTTATTGTAATTTTTTTTATTCATATTTATTTTATTTTTTAGGTGTTTTTTCTGTTTTTTTTATTGTGTGTGATATTTTGTGTGAATTTCCGTATGAATACTATATAAACCAATATATATTAAATTGCTTTTTAACATTACTAATATATTACTAATTTTTCAATTATCAGGTGATGACATTGGTTTGGGTGTAATAAAGGTTGAACGGAAAACTCCTAGTCCTACTAACACACATACTAATTACGAATCATATAATTATAACATAAAAATATCAAATCCAATATCCTGGGCTTTAAATCCTAAATCTGAGTTATTTCAGTCGCAATGGAATATAAGACCAGCGGTAACAGCAGGCCAGGGCACCGTTCTAAATAATACAAGTAGTAACACAAATAAACAAAAAGCTAAACTAATTATAAAACAATCAATACAAGAGCAACAACATCAATTTATGCGTAATATTGATTTAAAATTTTGCCATAAAGTTAAAAAAGAGGTTAAAATGACCAATGAAATGCTATTTTTGCCTACGGAAAGTGAAAAACCATGGATATGTCGTAACTGTAATCGTAATTACAAATGGAAAAATAGTCTTAAGTGTCATTTAAAAAATGAGTGTGGCCTACCACCGAAATACTATTGTCTACGAAATTGTGGTTACAAAACAAATATCCATTCTAATTTAAAAAGACATTTAAATTCAAAATTTTGTAAACCACCAAACGATGATCTGCTTGAGGTTCCCACATTAATTGCGACTACCCCAACCCCAAATGTTATAACCATTCCAACAACAACTAACTAATATATTGCAATAAAATATTTAATAATTTATAATATTTATTTATAAAAACATAATAATATATTTGAACTCTAATTTATTTAACTTATTTATTTATCTAAATTAATATAATAATTATTACAATTTTAGTCACTAATTTTAAGTAAACTTAAAGAATAAATAAAAAAAAATTGAATGTACGTTTTAAAAAAACTAAATAAAAAATAATAAATTTCTCTGTAGTAATAATCTCAAAATTAACAAAAAAATATACATATTATAAATAAATTATAATTAACACATTTACTAGTCAAATTAACTAATCTAATAAAAAATAACAAGTAGTTTTTTGGATGATTGATTTTCACTATAAAAATCCTTCATTCTATATAATTTGAGTGATATTTCTTTATTAAACAACAAAAAAAAAATGTGTTTTGATTTAATAATTTGAAGTGATAAAAAGAAAAACCAAAAAAGGATGTTTTTATTTATTTTAAGTTTTTTTATTATTAAATTTAATACTTATTTATTTTATTGTGTGTTTGTTTTTTCCACATTTTTAACATATTCTTTATTTTAGGTGACGAAATCTCGAAAACGCATAAATGTATAAAAGAAAAATGATGCTGGATACCGATGAAATATATATATATATATATATGTACATATATATATATATATATATATATATATATATGTATATATATATATATATATGTACGAGACAAGATGATTGTGAAGGAATTATATTAAGATATAAATTAAATGTTGAGAAACAATGTGGGTGGAAGCCGAGAAAGAAAACAATTTTTTTTATTAAAAATGCAAAAATTCAATTTTTTTATGTGTGTGTAAAGTGAAGTAATAAAATTAAATTGTTTTATGTAGTTTTTATTTATCAATTATTATTTTTTTTATAATTTTTTATTTTAATTTTATTTTACGTTATTATTTTTAAGAAACGAAGTTATAAAGAAATTATATATACATATAAAAAACCAAAATAAAAAAATGTTTTTTAAGTTTTTGGTGTTGGTAAACAAAACAAAAAAAATTAATAATCAAAAATATTTATAAACAATTCATTAAAAATCAGAAAATTAAAAAAAAAAATTGAAATTAAAAACGAGCAAAAAAAATTAAATAATTTCATTCAATTTCATTTTTCATTTATATACGACTTTTTTTTTTTATTTTGATTAAAAAATTCAAATATTTTTATTTAATAACCATATTAACTAAGATGATCGGCGAGTTTTGTTTAAATCAAAATAAAAAATAAAAAGGAAACTCCATTTAATTCTCAAAAAATCGAAATCATACAACAATAAAAAAAAAAATTAAAAAATTAATAATTTTTAATTATTTTTTTTCATATGTTTTTTCAGTCTTTATTTATTTTTATATTATAATATTTATGTCAAAACAAATATATTCCATTTTTTTAGCTGTCATACCATTTCATTTTTATGCTTATTATTTTATTAAAATTTTAAATAATATAAAATATATATATATAGAAAAATAATACTGTAATCAATGAGATTTAAAAAAAAGTATTTTCTTTTAATATTGGATAATTTAATTACATATAAACAAAAATATGATATAAAAAATTGTTAAAACTAGATATTCTCACGATTACAGTTTGTTTGCTTTATGTTTTTTGTTTAAATTTAAAACTATAAAACAAATTAATTAAAAACCAAATTATTAGAATTAAATATTTAAAAAAATAAAATTTAATAAGGACCACAATTCTAAAAAAGAAAACATGAAAATTATAAGAAGATACTTTGTATTTACTTCCATAAAATTTAGTAGTTTTATACCCCCACAGGTGATCCAATGCATACGATCAGACAGCCAACGCCTGATGATCAACCATGTGATTTACGTTTATTAACACCGAATACGTGTTTAAGGGAATTTAAGGTGTTAACGGGAATGCAAAGTTTATCAGCTTTATCCGGTTTATCGACCCAATCAACAACGCCGCCATTATCAGCGACATCACCATTAATACCAAAATTGCCTTTAAAATTAATAGCGCAGGGTACATCATTGACGGGCACAACGCATACATGTAATCGCTGTGGTAATTCATATGCACGGCCGCACAGTTTAAATCGACATATACGTTTTGAATGTGGCGTTGAACCAAAATTTGAATGTCCCGTATGTCATAAAAAATCAAAACATAAACATAATTTAGTTTTGCATATGCGCACACATCAGCAACGATGATTGTTTATTAAAATTATAATAGAAATTATATTTTTTGAAATTAATTAATGTGTTAACAAATTATGATAGAGCGCTGCCAATAGATAAAATCTAGTCAATAAAAAAAGAAATTTTTTTAAAAAAAAAATAAAATTAATCACGCTCTTTAAAAAAATGAAATATGGTTTAGGGATTTATTAACAGAAAACACATTAATTAATAGTTAAATTAAAAGAAAGGAAAAAAATACTTGTGTGCAATAAATTAATTTTTTTTTTTTTTGGTAAATCTGCGGTTGTTGATTTTTTATTTTATTCAAAAAAAATTGTTGATTAATTTTTAACTAAAAAAAATAAATAGTGAAGAAAATATTTTTATTATTAATTTTTAAGTGATATCTATAGCAAAAAATATATAAATATTATATTTTATATTAACAATAAAACAATAATATATTTTTAATAGTGATGGATATAATGTTCTCGTCATATTTTAACGAATTTAATAACAGAATTATAAAAGAAACCTCTGTATAAAGTCAAACCAATATTTTATGTTCATACATAATTTAACATAATTTTTATTAGTTGATTTTTAATATTATTTTATAGTTACCGATTTTTATTGCACATATAATCACTTTACTAAAAAACAAAAAATATATAAATATAATAATATATAATATTTTATTATTATTTTTAACAACAAAGAAACGAAAACATATAGGAAAGAGTTACGTGTATTTGCATTTAGAATTTTAATTTAATTAAAATAAGCAATAAATATATAAAAAAGGATCTAAATGCAAATTAAAAATATATAGAATGTGATATGAAAATAAAAGAATAAATTAAATAAAATAAAATTTTAATTAATGACCTTCTTTTTTTTTAAAAATAGTCGATTTATTATTAATTATTGTTTTTTTTTTAAATTTTACGATTCGGCTGTTTATTTAAATTTTTTTGTTATTATTATATATAATTAGTTTATTATTATTATTATTATTATTTAATTATTTAAATTATTGCCATTTTTGTTTGTTTTGTTAAAAAAAAATAAAAATATAGTTGATATTTTTTAAATTTAATTGGTGTAAAAGAAATTAAAACGAGTTGTGAAATTCCATTGATCGGCGCATGGATTGGTGTGAAAGTGGAATTATCAAAGACACACTTTGCGATAACTTCAAATGGAATATCATCAATTCAGTATGAAGTTAAAAATAGTCAAAAAAAATTTAAAATATATAATAAGAGTTTTAAAAAAATGTTTATTTATATAAAAATACATATATATTATATATAACTGTATATTCTTATATTATATATTATTCTATAATTAATTAAATTAATATAAATAGGTTTTTATTAATCAATATCAAATTGTAACAATGGAGCTGTGAACGAAAATATTGATGTGATTATTTGTGATTGTATAATTATTATTATTAACAATTATATATGTATATAAAAAAATATACAATATATTAATTATTATTATTATATTGTGGTTATTTTTTTATAAAAATATTATATTAAAAAATTATATATTTTTCAAAACAGATTAAACAACAGAATACAACACATGTATAGAAAAAAATAATAAATAATATTACTAAAATAATTTAATTTAATAGACAAATCGATAAAGGAGTAAAAATCAATTTTGAGTTAAATTTTCGTGATTTTTTTTTTAATTTAAATTAGTTTATTATTTTATCGGTGCACTCCCTGTTTAGCGCCCGTCGCTATTTATGTACACCGTCTAACCGAAATGATTTGTATTTTTGCTAATTTGTTCCTTCAAATTTTTTTTTCCAAATTGTATTTTCCTATAAATTGTATACAAGAAAACATTATTATTAATTTTACTTAATAATTTTTATTTTTATTATTATATACAACAATTATTTTTCTCGGTGATGGGTGATATAATATTTATATATATATTTATATATATATATATATATATATATATATATATATATATATATATATATATATATATATATATATATATATATATATATATATATATATATATATATATATATATATATATATATATAT